>CANTUT010000327.1:0-277500 GCA_947687605.1 Reutealis trisperma | reverse complement strand
AGGTTTTGAAAAAATGGAGAAATATGCTCATCTTATTGCTTACATATGGAAGATGGATGGTGTTGATTTAATCATTTCTAATTGAATGGCTGTAACTTAATCACAACGGATGGCTATGATTTAATTAAATTGGATGGCTAGGATCTTATCTATGTTAATGATATTCATCATAAGGTATGGAAATAATAAAAATTAATGTGGACTTTGGCGTAAGAAAAGTGAAAACTCAAGTTGAAGAAGGAATTGACATAGTAAAAAATGGTGGCTTCTTAGTCAAATTTTATGGCTAGCTCATCCTACACCCATTTAACCATGGTTATCTATTTTTAGCTCTAGTTAAGTGTATGTTCATCTGTTCTTAGGCATTATGGGCTGGCCATGCAATGCGCCTGGGCATTAGAATCCAAAAGCCCATTAATGAATCCATATATGTTCATTACAAACATGGTAACTTAATACTGTAACAACCCACACCCACCCTAGGCGTTTTCATGACTAATTTGCATGAAGTTAGAACTATTAGGACTAAGTGTGTGTTTTTATGGAAATTCATGCCTTATGTGATTAGTGAGTATATGACATGTTAGATTAATTCTGATATGCATAATATGAATTATTATAGTGAAATAAGTGATTTATATGAAATTCATAGCATGAAAATATTTATTTCACATAAATTTAATTTTTATGCACAAAGCGATTTTTAAGCATAAAATAATTTTTATGAGCATTTTTAAAATATTTTTAAATAAATATTTTGGGGAAAATTTTAATGGAAATAATAAGAAAAATATTTTTATTTTAATTACCTATAATCAGCCCTAAAATTAATTAAAAAGCCCTAATACCCAAAAGCCCACTACACCAAAACACTCCTAACCTCGCTCATTAAGAGTAATCTTGGAAATTGTCCAAAACCCTAGATATATTATATGAATTTCAGCCAGCCCTTCATTCCAGCAGCCACTATTCTATTGTTTGATTATTTTGATAAAAAAATTCTCTCAAAAGTATTCTTTCTACCGAAATTCACAAAATACCTTCAAACTTTGCGATTTCATGACCGTTTCGTAAGTTTTTCCTTTCCTTTCAATTTGCTATTTGATTTTTATGAAACTAATTATGGAAAAATTAGTTTGAACTGAATATTTACTAATTTTGATTGATTAAATTCAGCCTAGGTGAATTATTGAGAGAGAAACCAATTTTTCTACTGAAAACACTAATCTCTCTACACGATTTCTCTAAAGGTGAATCCTACAACTCAAAATTAAAATTTTCATGCATAAACACTATATAGGGGGATGATTTCTACATATTTGTGTTCTAAATGGATTTTTTATGTGTTTAGATGAAAATTATCAAATTAAATCATATTTCTGCATATTACTGTAATGACCAAAAAGTTTCAGAAAATAAGGAAATTCAAGGTTTTCATCCTAGAAATTCCTTGGCTATCAATTTGTGTGTATTGATGTTCTAAACTAATATTTTTTGTGACTAAATGAAAAATAATGGTTTAAATTACATGTTTACTTATTTCTGTAATGACTGGAAAATACCATAAATAAGAAAACTCATGGTTTTTCATCCTAAAACCTAAAGTTGGAAATTGTCATGCATATGGATCTATATATGTGCCAATTCCTACATGTTCATGTTCCATAATGATTTTCATTTTGATTATGTGAAAAATCTTGGTTCAATCATGTTTCTACATATTACTTTAATAGACGGAAAGTGTGAAAAGTAAGAAAATTCAATTTTTCTCCTTTATGGGGCATTCGGCCAACATTGGGATTTCTATAATTTTTATGTAGTGTATTTTAATGATTATTTGCATGTATGAATGAATAATAAATTGTTAAATTGCATGTTAGTTGAAGGAATGACTCTAGACAAGGTTAGAGACAATTTGGTATACTTAAGGTATCTTAACCTTATGTTGTGATTACAATGTGAATATGATTGGGTAATATGGAAATAGGTTTTATGATGAGACAATAATGAAATTATGATCTTAAATTGATGAGGAGATTAATTGAATGAATTGGGTATAAGAGATACGCATGACACTGTGAACCCTCAAAATTGCACCTCTAAACAACCGGCACTCAATTACAAACCCATAGAATCAAACGGGGCTTAAATTGAAGCTGAAATGGGCAATAATGGGCCAAAAATCACAAAATGGGTGAAATTTAGCCTATAGCCATAGACGACCTTGCGACTACTGCAGAAATGCCTATGGCTGCCGCAGGCAGGTCTTTCATTTCTTTTCTCTGTTTTTCTCCATTTTATGCACTTATCCCACATCGAAAGTATGTAAAACCTTCCCCAACCTCTCCCCTATATATAGGGGTCCTTCCATTCCATTTTCTTGACCTCTTAACCTCTTGGTTTACTTTATTAGCCTTTGCATCAAGCAAACTATCCACAAGTTTGGTCCAAAAGGAATGAACTTTTTAGTTTAAAATTTTATTTTATTTTATTTGGATGGTCATTTTAAGGTAGCTCTCCTTAAATTAGTCTGAGGAGGTCCTAATAATGAAGTTCGAGTCACCGTTCGAAGGTTGTCATTCCGCCGAGCCAAGAAGGTGGAATTATAATCTGGTCGTTTGCTTCATCCGCCCTACATCCCCAAGTCTCGTCCTCATAAGGTATTTATTTTCTTCATTTATTATTTTGTTTTGTTTTATTTCATTTTCTTAGGATTGCTTAGTTTATTATTTTTCATTTATTATTTCTTTGCTTGGCATGTATTATCATTTTCTTTCATTATTTTGAGGCATGTTGATTAGAGTCCGATTTAGTCAACTAGGTAAACAATTTAAATTGTTGCATTGACTTGTTAATTAAAATTTGACCTAATTAACAATTTGGTAATTAATAATTTTGCTTGTTTAATCAATCAGCCCACCCTTCAATCAATGAATTGAAATATGATAAAATGGCTAGGCTAAACTAACCCCTTCATAAGAAGGGCGAACTATGTGGATTTTGAATCCCATTCAAAGGGATACGCAGGCTTGCTTATTTAAAGAATCAAATCTAATTTAAATAAGAAATATTCCTGCTCTTGTATGTTACTTTATGAATTAGTTCTTTTCTTTGTGATATTTGCTTTTAATTTATTTTCTTTATTATAATATTGATTTTGTCTATCTTTTCCAGTATTTTTCTTTAGTAATTACTTTGGAATTATTTTGGGGAAAGTGTGACTTCCCTAGAACCCATAAGGGCTAGAGGAAGTATCCCCTATTTTGGTTTCGAATTGTAAAGTTAATTGCTTTACTTTATTTGCTTTATTGCTTTCAATGAATGTTTATTTATTTGTTTATTCATGCATCATATAATTGTTCATGCATTATGTAAATTGTTCATGAAATTCATTTTAAGTCATCTTGTATTAAATTTACCAAACTAATCATTTTTCTAAATAACCAAAAACCTAGTCCCCGAATCCTTTTTGATTTTTGAGGCTAGTGATCTTTTCCTTTGGGATATTAATTAGAGTCAATTTAGGTTTTTCCCTTAATCTTTTCCCAAATAAAATAAAATTAAGGCGGTGACTCTTTTTAAAAATCAACTAATCTGAACCTGAGAGTTCCATCATGAGTTTAAACCTAAATGAGCATTTTGATCCCACTTAACGGATCAAACCGGTGCTCGGGTGAGGCCTCACGGACACTTGAAAGGCTATTAATAAGTTCACATATATGGAAGTGTTAAGTGTACTAAGATGATTGTTAAAGTGAATTGATATTAAGATCATGACATTGTGCTTGACTTGAGAAAAGTATTGGTATGATTTATAATGTGCTTTCATGTGAGCATATAAAGGCTAAATGGGCAAGACTTTGAAAGTCAACATGTTATATGCCAATGATGAGTGCACATTTATGTGCAACTCTAAATATATGCGTATGTTATATGTGCATGGGGTAGTTATGGGATTGAATAGCATAATGATTAAATATATACTAAGTATTGAATTAAATATTATGTTAGAGCTTGAGGAGTTCTAGAAGTTCAAATGCTACGAGTACTAAGAGCAAAAGATCCACAAGGTGAGTAAACATTATGTTATTGTTACAAGTATAAGCTATCATGATTAAGTTAATGGGAACCTTTGAGATTCTAAAAACCTAAGTTCACTTATGTTTATATAATTTCTTTAATAAGCTTGGGTTGCCAAAGGACAATTAGTCCAAAACCAATAATCTTTATTTAATGATATGAAAAACCTTTTGTAATTGCACCTACATACTTTCTTTCTAGAACTACACTATTATTGTATCTTTTATTCAAAAAGCTAAACTGCTATTGTTATTGTAGTACATGTTATTGTTGCCTTAAGTGTTATTGTTATATGTGTATACTATTAGCTCTAGCTATGGTACCCCTAACCTTTTATACAAAAATCCTCACACTGATATGGGTAATCATCGGAACCTGTGCACATGGTCTTAACTCGATAAATAAGAGTTGTGTATCCACCTCAGCTAGACGTAGCGATTATAGCTATGGAGCCTGATCAGTTTCATGACTTTATAATTTATGGGTTAAGAGTTAGAATTTGGTATGAGGCCACCTCTCCGTCGAGTGAATGAGTTAGTATAGTCATTTACTCTTTATAGGTGATAAGTGTTATAAGTGTGATTTCTGCAAACCTGTTACAGTGAAAATCTTGCTAAAGTGAAACTGTGAAACCATGATTTGTAAATCATGAACTATGTGTTATATACAATGGGCTTTCTTTGAAAAATGGGAAATATGATATCATAAATGCAATATTGTTTACTCATTGAGATTATCTATCTCACCCCCTTCTCTTGTGTGGTTCCAAGTGAGCAAATTTAAGGAGGCAAGGTGATGGCTCAAACTTTCTACTTCAATTAGGGGATTCCTTCTCCAAGTCTTTAATTATACTATGTTATGAAGAGTTACTAGTAGACACTTCAGGAGTTTATTTTGGGATATTAATAATTGATGATTTATCTTTTTCAGACTTTAAATGTTATTTCCTTTATAACATGTTTTCAAAGTATTTTGTTAAACTATTCTTCCATATATTAAAGTTTCCTATATTATTGGATATTTAAGTTAGTGTATGGGGTTTGGTATGATCCTAGACATGATTTGTATAAATATAAGTGGGTTCTACAGGTGTGGGTGACCTTATGTCTCCCCATGTTCTAAGATCATCATGTCTCTAGAATTAGGATGTGACAAAGTTGGTATCAGAGCTGTAGTTTTTAAAGTCTAGCTTAGACTTGTCTGTATATTAGGTTGGTTATATATAATCCTAGAGCATAGGAATTTTCTTGTGATGTCACTTATAGTCCATCACTAGTCTAGTTCCGCGAAATACTAATAACCTATAGTACTTTTTGTTATTGTTTGCTTGTATGTCTCATAATTCCTTTACCAGATGACCAAAAAGATGACCTTTGCTTGAGGACTGCAACCAAGAGCACCACGTGTGGCATACAAGAAGATATGGGCAAAGATGTTTGAGAAGGCCTTGCCTATGATCTGCCTCAAGAAAAAGAAGACTCCTAATGAGGAGGACCCCATAAAGTATCTAGGTTATAACTAGATTCAGAGTAAAATGCAGAGGTTTGAAAGGGACTGCTTGGACTTGATGAAGGAAAATCAATGTCTGAGGTCCCTAATGCATGCTACAAGAAAAGATGTGGAACAGATTAAGGCCAGATATGTTGAACAAATGGGAGATCATGCACCCAATGTTCATCCTGACGAGGGGCACAGTTGAGGTTTGCGTTGGTAGTGGATAACTATTAGACTAGTGATATAGGATTTATAGGCTATGAATAATACTATTTGATTGTCTAGTGACCTAGTATGTATTGATTTCTTTTACTGCCTATGACATGACTGACTTATATATGATAGGGAAATTCATGATGCTATAAGTTATATGTTATATGATTATGATACAAGATACATGCCATGATATGTGATATATGCTATGTGACATGTGATGTGATATGATGTGATGTTTACTCATGTAAAACGCATGATAAAGATGATATGATGATGGAGTTAGATGGGTTAGAAGGGAGTTAGCACTAAATTCCTTTAATGTTATAGCAGAATGCCTCCTAAGAAGAAGCTCCACATAGCTGTCCAACCCATTAGGGCTAGTGATAATGCAATATCGGATACTAATTCAAATGTTGCCTCTACACCGATGAGATCAAGAAAAAGGTCAAACTCGAGAGTGCTGACCATTGACTCCAGTGAGCAAGCCTTTTCACAAGAGGTACAAGTTATGAGCGAGGAAATGAGAGACTTGCATAAGGAATTAGTTGAGCTGCGAGCTCAAAGGCGGGAAGTACCATTGACACAAGAAGGGAATGGAGTTTCACCTCCTGCAGTAGTGGCACCTACACAGAGGGAAAGGAAGCAACTACTCGACGAAGGGGACCCTTACAAAGTTCAAGAAGCTATAGCCAGCTACCTTCTATAGTGAAGAGGGTGATAACCCTCATGAGTTCTTAGATGAGGTGGACAAGCTAGTCCGTTGATTGTTATCTTTGGATGCTTGGGTAATTAAGTTGGTAGGACTCCAATTGAAGAAAGAGGGATGGTATTGGTATGAGAGAAATATTGATGATCGAGTATATGGAGTTGACCCACCTACTTGGGCAAAATTTAAGCACGAGTTGATGGATCAATTCTTGCCTAAAGGCAAGAGGCAAGATAAGGTACTATAGTTCGAGCACCTGAAGCAGAAACCTAGAATCAAAGTATGCTAAGGAGTTTAATTGACTTAGTAGATTCACTATCAACATCATCCCTATTGAAGCCAACCGCATCAATCGTTTCTTGAGAGGATTGGTTACACCACCGTTTAACTCCTTGGCAGTGATTGAATTCTCTACCTTGGCTAAGCTGATAGACAAGGCCAAGATAATGGAAAAGAGATATAAGCTCAAGAGGGCCAAACATGCAGAACGTGATAAAAAAGGTTGGCATAAGAACAAGGGCCATGAAGACTAGCATAGGAGAGCATGAGGTCTAGGAAAGAAATCATCGCCAACAATTGCAACACCTAGGAGGAGTGATGGTTAATCAAAGTAGTTTTCTATTTGTTGCCATTATGGCCGAAAACATTCATGGGTTTACCAAAAAGCCTCTGGCTCATGTTTGAGGTGTGAACAAATGTATCACTTCATCAAGGACTACCCTTAGATAAGGAACTCGAGAACTGAGGTCTCGACACCTCCACCACCTGGACCATCTCAACCTTAAGAGCAAGGAGCCAAGAATAAGAAACACAACTGAGACTCCCTCTAGTAGTAGGTAACTATTAGCCTGGTGGCATAGGACTTATATGACATGAATGATATGATATCACTAATTAGCTGGTTGGCTTAGGTTTGATCTTCTATTGCCTAGGAGATTATTAACTTTTAAACATGATATGAGAGCTCATTATGCTATAGGTTATTTGTTACGTGATTAGGTTACATCGTACATGATATGATATGTGATACATGATAGGTGATGGGTGTCCTATGATGTGATATTATATAATAGGTGCTCATGTTAAATGCATGCTAGGTATGATAATTTGATAATGGAGTTAAGTGGATTAGAAAGAGAAGTTGATAATTTGATAGTAGGTATGATAATTTGATCCAACTAAGATTAATGATTGATGGGTATAATGTTATGAGGCATGAAATGCTTACATGTTACAATGGTTTGATATATGAATTATAAGGAGATATTAAATGATAATTGAGATTGATGCCATAAGAAGAGAAATGATAGTTAGTAATGATTGGTGAGAGAATGAAACAAATTGGTTACATTATATATACTTAAGTATACAGTATAAAGTAATTGAAGTATATTAAGAAATTTGTGGCTCAAAGGTTACTATATAGACTAGAACAATAAGAAAGGTAGGGATTTCTCTATCACTTATGTAAACGTCAAGTATAATCAAAGGAAGAATATTAATCTAGTAATATTTAAAAGAAGAAGGTATCATTCCTATTCAAAATTCTAGTGCAAAATTCAAAATTCTAGTGTTATGCATTCATTCATATCTCCATGTTTTGCTAAGAGTTTAGGTAGAAATAAAGAATTAATTCATGAACCATTAGTAGCATTAACTCCTTTGGAAGTAATGATAGAAATAAAGTATACGTTTAAGGACTGTAAGGTAGACTTTGACGGACGAAAACTACCAATGGAGTTGTTAGAATGTGATGTCCTAAAAAATTTGACGTGATCTTAGGAATAGATTGGCTATATAGGTATGGAGCTTATATTGACTGTAGAGAAAAGTAGATAGAATCTCAAGCTAAAGATGGGGAGAAATTTATCTATCAAGGAGATACCTATGATTAAGGTCTACTAGTATAATTGTGGAATGGATGAGTATACTTAGAAAGCCAAGGAAGGGATGCTGCAGAAGCATCCCTAGTTTTTGAGAACATATGAGTAAGTATTGAGGGCAATTTTCTTTTAAGAAAGGGGAGACATAAAAGGATAAGTATTCTCAAACTTGTAATGATGATAAAAGGATAAGTATTCTTAAACTTATAATGATGATAAAAGGATAAGTATGGTGCTAGTAGAGATTCTTTAGTGATGAGATTCCTTTGAGTATATTGGCTACGATTGAAGTATAAGGATTTAAATTTTCATAAAGTAATAGATTTTGAGGCCATATGAACTGTAAATTTGAGATCTATAAGGACTTGGTCTATGAGGGTATAAAATGATTTAATTCTAAATTTTAAATGATTTTAAGATAAAATATTCTAGATTTGATTGATTACGTACTTATGTCCTATATGTTTATCTATATACATCGAGTTTTGCTTTATAAAATCATACATCATCAATCATACATCATAAACAGTATCAAGCATTACATTAAAGTTGCATGTTGCATGCAAGGATGAAAATGTTTTGATTCTTATAAATGATTCTACACTGTTTTGAAAATTTAATAGTTTTGAATATATTTGAAAGGGATTTGAGTTCTCTGGATGAGAAATGTTTTAAGGTGTTTGGTACAATAATGTTCAATTGAGGTTACTAGAAAATTTGGTAGTGATCTTTAGTATGGAAAGAATTTTTATTGAGATAACCTATAATGGGATAGAGTTGGAAAGATATAAGAGTTGGATAGAGATTTCATTGAATATCAATGGTATTAGAAGGTTTATTATTTTAATATGGATACATTAAATGACTTGGAATGTGAAATATAGCAAGATGTAAGTGGAAAATCTAAAGTGAGATGATATTATGAGCTAAATGTATAAAAATTATAGGCATTAGGCAACTAAGTCATGAAAATGATGTATATATTATACAGAAAGAGAGTAAGTTTGAAATAATTATAAGAAGTTTGTTTGGGATTATAAATTAATAGAATGCAAGTTCATTTAGGATATGATATATATATAGGATGTTTGTTAACTTTAAATATGTTTTAACTGATGAATGAAGGGAGAGTAGAAATTATAATGTTAGGAAGGTATTAAACACAAATATCTATTAAGGTTATAATAGTTAAATATTTTTTAATTAATGAATGAAGGGAGTGTAAAAATTATAATATTAGCAAGGTATTAAACCCGAATATCTATTGAGGTTACAATAGATTAAGTAATAATTATTAATATGAAAAGAGAATTATCGAATATCAATTGGAGTTATTAATTTTGAATTACCTGTTGGATTCTTATATGACTAATGTGATAAATAATGAATGGAAGTGGTGATTAAGGTATTAGTATAGATGTTAATATTAATAGAGATATGAGCAAAAGAAATGCTTAGGAGTATATTCGATTGAAGATGAAATTAAAGGTTCTATTACTTTTGTTTAAGGTTAAGGGATACAAAATTATTAAGGATTAGTTCTAAGATTTCTTTAAATAAGATATTAACATAGGTGTAGCTTAAGCTCAAGGTTTATCAATATGATTTTTTTTTATAGATTGTGAGTATGTGCCTTACTGTATTTGATATGTTAATTGTAGTTAGATATTGTGTTTAAGAGGCACAACAGAAGCGTGGCAGAGAAGTTAAGCAGAGTGTGTTATGCTGTTAGATTTGAAAATATGAGGACAAATTTTTTTTTTAAGGGGGGGAGAATATAACAACCCACACCCACCTTAGGAGTTTTCATGACCAATTTGCTTGAAGTTAGAACTATTAGGACTAAGTGTGTGTTTTTATGAAAATTCATGCCTTATGTGATTAGCGAGTATGTGGCATATTAGATGAATTTTAATCACAATATGAATTATTATGGTGAAATAAGTGATTTATATGAAATGCATAAGCTAAAAAATATTTATTTGACATAAATTGAATTTTCATGCACAAAACGATTTTTAAGTATAAAATAATTTTTATGAGCATTTTTAAAATATTTTTAAATAAATATTTTAGGGGGAATTTTAATAAAAATAATAAGAAAAATATTTTTATTTTAATTACTTATAATCAGCCCCAAAATTAATTAAAAAGCCCAAATATCCAAAATCCCAAATACCCAAAAGCCCACTACACTAAAACACTCCTAACCTAGCTTATTAAGAGTAATTTTGGAAATTACCCAAAACCCTAGATATATTATATGAATTTTAGCTATCCCTTTATTCCAGTAGCTACCATTATATTATTTCATTTTTTCAATAGAAAAATTCTCTCAAAAATATTCTCTCAACCAAAATTCCCAAAATATCTTCAAACTTTGCTATTTCGCAACCGTTTCATCAGTTTTTCCTTTCCTTTCAATTTGCTATTTGATTTTTATGAAACTAATCATGTGAAAATTAGTTTGAACTAAATATTTACTAATTTTTATTGATTAAATTTGGCCTAGGTGAATTCTTGAGAGAGAAAATAATTTTTCTACCAAAAACACCAACCTCTCTATGTGATTTCTTCAAAGGTGAATCCTACAACTCAAAATTGAAATTTTCATGCATAAATACTACACTAAGGGGGGTAATTTCTGCATATTTGTGTTCTAAATGGATGTTTTATGTGTTTAGATGAAAAATATCGAATTAAATCATATTTCTGCATAACTATAATGACCAAAAAGTTTTAGAAAACTAGGAAATTCAAGATTTTCATCCTAAAACTTGGAAGTTATAAAATTCTATGATTTAAAAATTTAATGGTTGCCAATTGGTGTATTTGGGGATTCTAAATTAATATTGGTTATGTTTGGATAGGAAATAATGATTTAAATCATGTGTTTACATTATACTATAATGAACGAAAAGCGCAGAATGCAAGAAAAACTTATGATTTTCACTCTAAACCATAAACTTGGAATTTTCATGCATAAGAAATATCTATGGCTGCTAATTTGTGTATATTGATGTTCTGAACTGATATTTGTTATGATTGAATGAAAAATAATGGTTTAAATCACATGTTTATATATTGTTGTAATGACCAGAAAATACTAGAAACAAGAGAACTCATGCTTTTTCATCCTAAAACCTAAAGTTGGAAATTTTCATGCATATGGATCTATATATGTGCTGATTCCAATATGTTCATGTTTCATAATGATTTTTGTTTTGATTGCGTGAAAAATATTGGTTCAACCATATTTCTACATGTTATTGTAATAGATGAAAAGTGCAAAAAGTAAGAAAATTTAGTTTTTCTCTTTTATGGGGCATTCAGCCTACATTGGGATTCTTATCCCAACATCTATAATTTTTATGTAGTATATTTTAATGATTATTTGCATGTACAAATGAATGATAAATAGTTAAATTGTATGTTAGTTGAAGGAATGACTCTAGACAAGGCTAAAGACAATTTGGTATACTTAAGGTATCTTAACCTTATGTTGTGATTGCAATGTGAATATGATTGAGTAATATGGAAATAGGTTTTATGATGATTCAATAATGAATTTATGATCTTGAATTGATGAGGAGATTAATTAAATGAATTGTGCATAAAAGATAGGCATGACACTTGAAAGGCTATTGATAAGTGGACATGTATAGAAGTGTTAAGTGTACTAAAATGATTGTTAAAGTGAATTGATATTAAGATCATGACATTGTGCTTGACTTGACAAAAGTATTAGTATGATTTATAATGTGTTTTCATGTAAGCCTATAAAGGCTAAATAGGCAAGACTTTGAAAGTCAACATGTTATGTGCAAATGATGAGTGCACATCTATGTGCAACTCTAAGTGTATGCGAATGTTATACATAAATGGGGTAGTTATGGGATTGGATAGCATAATGATTAAATATATACTAAGTATTGAATTAAATATTATATTAGAGTTTGAGGAGTTCTAGAGGTTCAAAGGCTATGAGTACTAGAAGCAAAGGAACCACAAGGTGAGTAAACATTATGCTATTGTTACAAGTACAAGCTATCATGATTAAGTTAATGGGAACCTTTGAGATTTTTGAAACCCAAGTTCACTTTCGTTTTAAATTTTGTTATGTGATTTTTTTTTTGTTAAGCTTGGGTTGCTAAAGGACAATTGGTCTAAAACCAATAATCTTTATTCAATGAAATGAAAAACCTTTTGTAATTGCACCTACCTACTTTCTTTCTAGAACTATACTATTATTGTATCTTTTGCTCAAAAAGCTAAACTGCTATTGTTATTGTGGTACATGTTATTGCTGCCTTAAGTGCTATTGTTATATGTGTATACCATTAGTTCTAGCTATGGTTCCTCTAACCCTTTATGCAGAAATCCTCGTGTCGATGAGGGTAATCATTGAAATCTATGCATATGGTCTTAATCTAATGGATAGGGGTTGTGTATCCACCACAAATAGAAGGGGTAGTTCTAGCCGTAGAGCCTGATTAGTTTCATGACTTTATAAGTTATGGGTTGGGAGTTGGAATTTGGTATGAGGCCACCTCTCCCTCAAGTGAATGAGCTAGCATTATCATTTACTCTTTATGGGTGATAAGTGTGATTTCTGCAAACCTATTATAGTGAAAATCTTACTAAAGTGAAACTATGAAATTGTCACATCCCAACTTTGGAGACGTGACGGTCCTAGAACATGGGGAGACATAAGATCACCCACGTCCGTAGAACCCTCTTATACTTATACAAATACTGCCTAGTGCCGAGGATCGTACCAAAACCTCTTACATTAACTTAAATAACCCCTTTTTTTAAAAAAAAAAAAAACCTTAAGTTGCAAACATAATTAAAATATACTTTAAACATAATTCATAAAAAAATAATATTTAAAATTCAATTAAAACCTTGAAGGATAACATTTCAAAATAAACATCCAAAAATGAATATTCCTGGAGCGTCTAAGGATAACTCTTCATGACCTATTAAATAAATTTTCTTGGACAGGGAATTCCCTAAGCGAAGTAGGATGCTTGAGCCATCACCTTGCCTCCTCATAATGCTCACCTGGAACCACACAAGGAAAAAGGGTGAGATAGATGATCTCAATAAGTAAACAATAGGGGTTATACAATAACACATATCCCTTAGAAAGGGCCCATAGCTCATAACTTATAGTTCATGATTCGTAGTTTGTAATTTAGAAAGGTTTGCAAAAATCACACTTATAACACATAGAGTGAAGGCTACTGCCATAATCACTCGAACACATAGAGTGAAGGATATTGCCATAATCACTCAAACACATAACACATAGAGTGAAGGCTACTGTTATAATCACTCGAACACATAGCTGATAATTACTCGCATCGGTATGAGAAGCACATAGCTGATGATTACTCGCATCGGTATGAGAAATACATAGCCGATGATTACTCGCATCAGAACGAGGACTTTTGCATAAAAGGTAAAAGATACTATAGCTAAAGCTAATGGTAATCACAATTAACAATATCACATAAGGCAACAATAACATGTATCTCAACAACAATAGTGGTTTAACTTTTAAAAAAAAGATACAATGATAGCGTAGTTCCAGAAAGCATATACGTTGGGGTAATAATCATAAAGGTATTATCACTGGATAGTTAAAAATGGTTTTGGACCAAATGTCCTTTGGTAACCCAAGCTTAACAAGAAATCACATAGTCAATTTAAAAATGGAAGTGAACTTGGGTTTCAAGAATGTCAAAGGTACACATATCATAATAGATTGCACTTGTAATTTGAAACATAATGTTTACTCACCTTAGGGTTCCTTTGCTCCTAGTATACGTAGTCCCTTTGCACTTCTAAATCTCCTTAAACTCTAACATAATATTTGATTTAATACTTAGTATTTATTTACCCATGATGCTCCTATCCCATAATTACCCCATGCACATATAGCATACACATACACTTAGAGTCCACACATAGGTGTACTCGTCACTTGCACATAATACATTGACTTTAAAAGTCTTGCACACTTAGGCCTTATAGGCTCTCATGATATCACATTATAATCACATTAATACCTTTCTAAGGTCATCACAATATTATCACCTCAATATCATTTCACTTTAACAATCACCTTAATACACTTTACACTTCCATACATGTCAACTTAACCATTAACCTTTCAAGTATCATGCTTAACTCTTATGATCCTTTTTATTCAATTGTCACTTCATCAACTCAAAACCATGTATTTATTATCATGTCATTATAACATTTAGTTTCATATTTCCCAATCATATTTGTATTCTAATCACAATACAAGGTTAAGATATCTTAAGTATACCTTAAGTATACCATAATGCATTTAAGCTTATCTAGGATCATACCTTCAACTAACATGCCATTTTATCATTTCTTATGCTTACATACATGTCAATAATCATCAAAACACATCATATAAAAATTATAAACATTGGAAAAAAATGTTTATATAGGCCGAATGCATCACCAAGGTGGAGACTAAATTCTTCTTCTTTTTGCACTTTCCGTCTATTTCAGAAATATGTAAAAACATGGTTTGAACCAAGATTTTTCATGTAAACACAACAAAAATCATTTTGGAATTTCAATTCATAAGAATCGGCCACACATGGGGTTGTTTATACATAAAATTCAACTTTTGAATTATAGACCACAAAACCATGAGTTTTCTTATTTTTGGTATTTTCCAGTCATTTTAGAAATATGTAAACAGGTTGTTTAAACTATTATTTTTCATTCAATCATAGGAAATATCAGTTTAGAACACATCCATACATGATTCAGCAGCCATATATAGGATTTATACAAAAAAAATTCCAAGTTTAAAGGCTTAGGTGAAAAATCATGAGTTTTCGCGCTTTCCGCGCTTTTCGTTCTTTCAGCGATAAATAGACACATAATTCAAATCATTATTTTTCATCTAAACAAAACAAATATCATAATAGAGCACTTCCTCACACAAATCGATAGCCATATGTCCATTCAAGAATAATATTTTCCGACTTCCAAGTTCTAACATAAAAACCTTAAACTCCTTTGTTTTTCAAAACTTTCCGGTCATTACGGAAATATGCAGAAATACTATTTAATCCAATATTTTCCATCAAAAAAAATCAAAAATTAGTTTGGAACACAACCATATACAAATTCCCCCCCCCCCTCCCCCCCTCCTTATGATGTTTATGCATAAAAATTGTGATTTTAAGTTTTAGAATTCACCTTTGGAGAAATCTCGCAGAAAGAATCGTGTTTGTAGTAGAAAATAGATTTTCTCTCCCAAAAACTCACTCAAACAGAATTAAATCTGTAAAAATCAGTAATCAAATAGTTCAAAATAATTTTTCCATGATTTATTTTATAGATATCAGTTTTGAAATCGAAAGAGAAGAAAAACTTACGATTACGGTTAAGAAATTGCGAAACTGAAAGGAGTTTTCTTAATTTCGGTAGAGAAAATTATTTTGGGAGAATTTTTCTATGAAAATACTAGAATGACAGAGTGTGGCTACTGTCTAAACTGATGGGGGCTGAAATTTTTCTTATATATTAGGGTTTGGGGTGCAATTTCCAAGTTTGCCCTTAATGAGCTAGGTTATGAGTGTTTTTGTGTAGTGGGCTTTTGGGTATTTGGGCTTTTCAATTAATTTAGGGATGATTATAGATAATTAAAAATACAATATTTTTCTTATTGTTTTCATTAAAATTTTCTCAAAAACATTTATTTAAAAATATTTTAAAAATACTCATAAAATTATTTTATGCTTAAAAATCGCATTTTTACATGAAAATTTATTTTATGAAAAATAAATTATTTCATGCTAATGAATTTTATTCTAATCATTTATTTCATGCTAATAATTCATATTAGGAATATTAAAATTAATTTAACATGCCTCAAACTCGTAAATCACGACACAAATGAATTTTCATACAGTCACATAATTTATCACAATAAGCCTAAATTCAAATAATTTGTCACTAAAACTCCTAGAGTAGATGTGGGTTGTTACAAAAATCATGATTTGTAAATCATGAACTATGTGTTATACACAATGGGCTTTCTTTGAAAAATGGGATATATGATATCGTAAATGCTATATTATTTACTCATTGAGATCATCTATCTGACCCCTTTCTCTTGTGTTGCTCCAAGTGAACAAATTTGAAGAGGCAAGGTGATGGCTGAAGCTTTCTATTATTTACACTATAGTGCACATTTTCTGGCCCTTCATTAGTATTGTCAAAATATGTAAATCATATAGACTCACTAGGTTAAACTAAGTTTGACTTCTATTATACCATTGTAACTTTCATTGAAATCAACTTCTCATGTCACTATTATTATCTCCCAATGACTTAGGAGATGCTAATGCCCATTCACTAGCACTTTAGATTTATATTTCAAATAAATTATTAACATAGTCACATTAAGTGAAACTCGGTTTGACTTTCATTTTTTCATAAAGTGCTTATTGAAATTGATTACATTCTTTACTCATTGTTATATTATTCATTTAAAATCACTTCTTATGGTATTCTTATAACTCTTAATTGTAACAACACACATCTACCCTATGAGTTTTAGTGACAAACTATTTGAATTTAGTGTTACTATGACAAATTGTGTGACTATGTGAATTTTAGATGTCACATGATTTATGGGTTTAGGGCATGTTAAATTAATTTTAATATGCCTAATATGAATTATTATTGTAAAATAAATGATTTACATGAAGTGCATTAGCGTAAAATAATTTATTTAAATAAAATGAACTTTCATGCATAAAGGTAATTTTTAAGCATAAAATAATTTTATGAGTATTTTTAAATAAATGTTTTTGGGGGAAATTTTAATGTAAAATAATAAGAAAAATATAATTATTTTAATTACCTATAATCAAGGGGAAATTTTAATGAAAAATAATAAAAAAATATAATTATTTTAATTACTTATAATCAGCCCCTAATTTAAATAAAAAGTCCAAATACCTAAAAGCCTACTACCCAAAAACCCTCCTAACCTAGCTCATTAAGGGTATTATTGGAAATTGCCCAAAACCCTACATATATTAATGCAAAATTTGGCCAGCCCTAATGTTCTAGTAGCCACCCTCTGTTATTTATGTATGTTGACAAAAGATTTCTCTCAAAATAATTCTCTCAACCAAAATTTAAAAAACACCTTCAATTTTACGATTTCTTAATCGTAATTGTAAATTTTTCTTCTCTTTCAATTCCTTGACTGATTTCTATGAATTAAATTATAAGAAAATTAATTTACACTGGGTATTTACTGATTTTTATAGATTTAATTTAGTTTGGATATTTTTTGAAAAAGAAATCTAATTCTCTATTGAAAACACAAATCTTTCTATGCGATTTCTCTAAAGGTAAATCCTATAACTTAAAATTTAAATTTTTATGCATAAACATCACTAAGGGGGGGCAATTTCTATACCATTGCGTTCCACACTGATTTTTGATGCATTTAGCTGAAAAATATTGAATTAAATCATATTTTTACGTAATACTGTAATGAGCAAAAAGTTTCAGAAAACAAGGAAATTCAAGGCTTTTGTGCTAGAACTTAGAAGTTGGAAAATTCTATGATTTCATGTGCATATGGCTGAAAATTTGTGCATGGAAGAATTCTAATATGATATTTGTTTTGTTTGGATGAAAAATAATAATTTAATTCATGTGTTAGCATATCGCTGTAATGAACAGAAAGCGTGGAAAACTTGAAAACTCATGATTTTCTTCCTAAACCTTAAATTTGGAATTTTCATGTATGAAAAACATCCATGGCTCATTTTTTAGGAGTTAAGACCACATATTCTACAGCTCAGTATGCATAGTTGTATATGGATGAGATTGTGAAAATACACGGAGTGCCGATTTCCATTATCTCGGATCGAGGGACTCAATTCACCTCAAGGTTCTGGCAAAAGTTGCAAGAAGCTTTAGGAATACAACTTGATTTCAGTACTGCATTTCACTCTCAAATGGATGGATAGTCTAAAAGGATAATTTAGACACTAGAGGATATGTTAAGGATGTGTGTTTTGGACTTTGGTGGTAGCTGGGATAAGTACTTACCCTTGATTGAATTCGCCTACAACAATAGCTATCATTCATCCATTGGCATGGCACCGTATGAAGCACTGTATGGGAGGAAATGTCGTTCTTTAGTTTGTTGGGTCAAGCCTAGAGACAAATATGTGGAAATGCCAGAATTGCTTAAGGAGACTACCAAGAAGGTACCCTTGATTCAAGATCAACTAAAAATGGTTTTTAGTCAACAAAAGAGCTAACTGGGCTCAAAAAGGAAGGATGTACACTTTGCCATGGGAGATCACATTTTCTTAAAGGTCTCTCCAATGAAAGGTGTTATGAGATTTGGCAATAAGGGGAAATTATTGCCTCATTTTTATTGGTCCTTTTGAAATCGTGGATAAGGTTAAGGAAGTATCTTATACACTTGCCTTGGCCCCAACTATGGCACATGTGTATCCTATATTTCACATCTCTATGTTAAGGAAGTATGTGTCAGATCCATCTCATGTCTTGTCACCTCTAGACATTTTGTTAGATGAGCAGCTATCCTATGAGGAATTACCAACAGCTATAGTGGATTAACAAGTGAAGAGTTTAAGAAACAAGGAGATATCCATGATTAAGGTCCAATGACGAAATCATAAAGTGAATGAGTGTACTTGGGGAGTCGAGGAGGAAATGCGGTAGAAGCATCCTCAGCTTTTCAAGAGCAAATTAGGTACGTATTTAAATTCAAGGATGAATTTCTTTTAAGGGAAGAGAATGTAACAACCCACATTTATAGGAGTTTTAGTGACAAATTATTTGAATTTAGGGTTACTATGACAAATTGTGTGATTATGTGAATTTTAGGTGTACGTGATTTATGGGTTTGGGGGCATGTTAAATTAATTCTAATATGCCTAATATCAATTATTATTGTGAAATAAATGATTTATATAAAGTGCTTTAGTATAAAATAATTTATTTAAATAAAATGAATTTTCACGCATATAGGCAATTTTTAAGCATAAAATAATTTTATGAGTATTTTAAATAATTTTTAAATAAATGTTTTTGGGAGAAATTTTAATGAAAAAT
The DNA here is from genome assembly GCA_947687605.1 of Reutealis trisperma. Lineage (NCBI taxonomy): Eukaryota > Viridiplantae > Streptophyta > Magnoliopsida > Malpighiales > Euphorbiaceae > Reutealis > Reutealis trisperma. Next base: position 257,943 of record CANTUT010000327.1, on the reverse strand, counting down.
AATAAGAAAAATATAATAATTTTAATTACCTATAATCAGCCCTTAATTTAAATAAAAAGCCCAAATACCTAAAACCCCACTACTCAATAACCCTCATAACCTAGCTCATTAAGGGTATTATTAGAAATTGTCCAAAATCCTACAAATATTAATGCAAAACTTGGCCAGCCCTAATGTTCCACAGCCACCCTCTATTATTTGTATATTTTGACAAAAAAATTCTCTTAAAACAATTATCTCTACTGAAATTAAGAAAACACCTTCAATTTTGCGATTTCCTAACCGTAATCGTAAGTTTTTCTTCTCTTTCAATTCCTTAACTGATTTCTATGAATTAAGTTATTAGAAAATTAATTTGAACTGGGTATTTACTGATTTTTAGAGATTTAATTCAGTTTGGGTGAGTTTTTGAAAGAGAAATCTAATTCTCTACCGAAAACATAAATCTTTCTACGCGATTTCTCTAAAGGTGAATCCTGTAACTTAAAATTGAAATTTTTACGCATAAACATCACTAAAGCAGGGCAATTTTCTATACCATTGCATTCTAAACTGATTTTTTATGTGTTTAGATGAAAAATATTGAATTAAATCATACTTTTACATATTACTGTAATGACAAAAAAGTTTCAAAAAACAAGGAAATTCAAGGTTTTTGTGCTAGAACTTAGAAGTTGGAAAATTCCATGATTTCTTATGTATATGGTTGCCAATTTGTGTATGGAAGAATTTTAATATGATATTTGTTTTGTTTGGATGAAAAATAATGATTTGAATCATGTGTTAGCATATCGCAGTAATGAACGGAAAGCACACAAAGCTTGAAAACTCATGATTTTCTTCCTAAACCCTAAATTTGGAATTTTCATGTATGAAAAATATCCATGGCTGCCAATTTGTACATGATAATATTCTAAACTAATATTTGTTGTGATTGAATGGAAAATAATGATTTAAACAACATGTTTACATGTTGCTGTAATGACCAGAAAGTACCAAAAACAAGAAAACTCATGATTTTGCATCCTAGAACCTAAAGTTGAAAATTTTCATGCATATGAATGTATATATGGGCTGATTCCTGCATGTTTATATTCTAAAATTATTTTTGGTTTGATTAAATGAAAAATTTTGGTTCAAACCATATTTTTCATATTACTATAATAGACAAAAAGTGCAAAAAGTAAGAAAATTCAGTTTTTCCTTTAATAAGAGCATTCGGCCTACATTAGGATTCTTATCCCAATGTCCATAATTTTTGTTTGATGTATTTTAATGATTATTGATATGTATGAATGAATGATAAATGATTAAATTGTATGTTAGTTGAAGGAATGACCCAAGACAAGACTAGAGGTAATTTGGTATACTTAAGGTATCTTAACCTTAGGTTGTGATTAATATGTGAATGTGATTATATAATGTGGAAGTAAGTTGTATGATGATTTGATAATGAATTATTAATCTTGAATTGATGGAGAGATTGTTTGAATGAATTGGTCAAAAGAGATTAGCTTGATGCTTGAAGGGTTATTTGTTAAGTTGACATATATTGAAGTGTTAAATGTACTAGATGATTGTTAAAGTGAATTGATATTAAGGTAATGATATTTTATTGACCTTAGAAAGGTATTGAAATGATTATAATGTGTTTTCATATGGGTCTATAAAGGCTAAATATGCAAGACTTTCGAAGTCAACATGCATGTGTAAGTGATGAGGTGCACTTATATGTGAAACTCTAAGTATATGTGAATGTTATATGTGCATGGAGTAGCTATGGGATAGGATAGCATCATGATTAAATAAATACTAAGTATTGAATTAAATAATATGTTAGAATTTGAGGAGCTTTAGAGGTTCAAAAGGACTACATGCACTAGGAGTAAAGGAACCACAAGATGAGTAAACACTGTATTCATGCTACAAGTGTAAGTAACATTATGATATGTTACAAATATGTGATATCATGTTATGTGAGCCTTTGAGATCTTTGAAATCCAAGTTCTTCCTATCCTAAAATATGATTAAATGATTTCTTTATAAAGCTTGGGTTACCAAAGGACATTTGGTCCAAAACCATTTTATTTATCCAATGATAATTCCTTGTGATTATTACCTAACTTATATTCTTTTTGGATCTATACTATCATTGTATCTTTTTCTAAAAGTTAAATTGCCATTGTTATTGTGGTACATGTTATTTGTTGCCTTAAATGTTATTGTTATATGTGCATATCATTAGCTCTAGCTATGGTACCTTTAACCCTTTTATACAGAAGTCCTCGTGCTGATGCGGATAATCATCGAAAACTATGCACACGATCTTAACCCAATGGATAGGGGTAGTGTATCCACCTCAGCTAGAAAGGGGCGGTTCTAGCCGTGGGGCTTGATCAACTTCATGCCTTCTAAGTGATAGGAGTTGGACTTTGGTTTAATGCCACCTTTCCTTTAAGTGTTCAAGTGATATAGCAATAGCCTTCACTCTCTAAGTGTTATAAGTGTAATTTCTACAAACTTGTTAAATTGAACCCTTACTAAAATTGCAAATTGACTAATGAATTGTAAATCATGAACTATGTATATAAGTTATGTGTTTCCTTTTTAAGGGAAGGTATGTTAATGTATGTGCGATATTGTTTACTATGTTAATGTATGTATGATATTGTTTACTCATTAAGATCATCTATCTCACCCCTCTTTTTCTTTCCTTGTGTAGTTCCAGGTGAGCAATATGAGGAGGCAATATGATAGCTCAAACATTTCTATTTCGCTTGGGGGAACTCCTTGTCCAAGTTTATAATAATACTATGCTATAAAGAGTTGTTATTAGATTCTCCGAGAATATTTATTTTTGATGTTTATCAAGATGTTATTTATTAAGGTTTCAAGTGGATTATGAACATTATTTCTTTATGGATTATATGTGAAGTGTCTAATTACTGTCTTCCATAAATAATGGTTTTCACATAATATTTTAAATGAGTTATTGCATAAGATTTGGTACAATCCTAGGCATGACTTATGTCTATGTAAGTGGGTTCTATGGGCGTGGGTTACCTTATGTCTCCCCGTGTTCTATTCTAGGACCATCATATCTCTAAAGTTGGGATGTGACATTAATATGCTAGAAAGGCCTTCAATGGTATAGTAGATAAACATTATTGTGTCACTATTACTGACTCTAATAGGTTAGGGAAACCTTGGGAATTACATTTTACCCCCTATTTAGAAAATTTAACCTTGAATTTTCAAAACAGATACTCTTAATTCATAAGGCAAATAATAATACTTATGTTATACATCTCAATTATTCTTCCATATACATTTATTATCCCCGTGAATTATTCTATCATTTTCTCATTATCTTAATTATTCAAATTTCCTAATAGTTCCTCTTTAATAACAACTTTCATATGATATGATCTATTATGAAATCGATGTTACCTCGATTTTCTAACCCATCAAATATGTAATATTTCTTTTCTCATTTTTGCATACTATAAGTATATTTTCTCATGTCAAACTCATCACACCTTAAGAATTCTTAAAACACTATATAGAGATCTTATTATTTTATTCTAAACCTCTAGAAGAATAATTTAAAATGCTATAATCCCAAGTCCAGTTGTCATGGTCACTCTTAATATTCATTGCAATTTACAAGTGCCAATACTTTAGATAAATTATTTCCATTTCTTCTCTGCGCTTATTATTGAAGAATTCCTTCCATATTTAATCAATCCTTAATAATACATGTCTACAAGGAATTGATCATTTATTTTATTAAACCAAATTTTCAATCAATTTGTCTTTTGTTACAGATATTTCAAGATCATTACTATATCATCTTCTAAACATATACTAAACATATAGTATGTACATAATTATGTATAAATGAGAAACATAACAAAGCTCACTTTAAATCCTTCATTAACTTATATTTCCTATCTCCATATAGCAATCCTACAATTTCACATCAAATATTTATAATGCTATAGCATCTTAAATCAGCATATATATATTCTTAGATTCTTTATAATTACTAATTGTCTTAACTACTCCAAAGTTCAATATTCTTGTCATTCCCGTACTTGTTCTTATATACATCCCCATATACACACTCATGCAGTTGAATTTATAGTTATTTCCTTGCACGCACAGTTCATCTTTGTCATCTTCACACTTACAAGCATTATCCTTTACTTCAAATTTAGAACTTGATTCTTTTTCACTTTTTCCTTAATTTCATCAATTGCAGTTCCTTGTTCCTTGAGTCTTGTATTTCGCTTATGAATTTCAACTTTTCATAAAATGATTTAATAATATTTATGCTTCATCTTTTTTTAATCATAATCCTTTATCAAGTAATTATTTCTAATTTCTTGATAATAGATCTCATTGGATATTATCATATGGAAGGGTCTATACACACACACACACACAATGAGGTAGGATAAATTCCCACTAACCATTTCACAAAACTTCTTCGATATGTAAAAATTCCAAAACTTCTTTGATTTTCATCATTTTGTCTAATAAAAGGTGATCTAGTTGTCTTCGCATCAAATATAAGACATTTAAGTTGAAGTAAGTTTACTCCTAATAGGTCTTGACCCATGTTTTCCAACTTACTTGTCCTATCTTCGGTTAAACTGGTTAATGTTAGAAATCAAAGTGGTTTTAGATTTGGAGCTCAAAGATTGTATTATCATTAAAGCACTGCAACAACAAGATATCTACTGTCAAGTTTGAATAATTTTATTCCATCTCGTACAATACTTTTTCTTATTTTACTTTACTTGGTAAATTTATCATAATATATTTCATGTAATTACACTAATATTCTAATCCAACTCCTTTTTAATTCATTGTATCCTATAGTTTTATTTTCCCTTTTCTTTTCCTAAGAATATTCATTTATTCCTTAGTAAAGGTCTTCTTATTAAGCTCAATAAGGTGTCTATGTTCTTTTAAGTTTCAAGTTCTTCTTATAATGCATCTAATTGAAGTTAATCATTATATGTGTCATGTACTTTAATTTCAATTCTTATTGACATTCATATTTATACATTTGTTTCTCATTTACTTGTTTCTTTTATTTGATTATCAAATTATCACTCATCTTTCTTTCTAATTCCTGACTTACACTTCGATAAGTACAATAGAGAAATACAATTTTACTTGTTCAACACCATCCCTTAGTATATTCTAACATGATTATTTGGATCTTTATTTCTATTACTCCAATATCTAGCCTATCTATGATCCATGAAAATTTCTAGTACTTGGATTATATCCTTTATCTCCCTTTCATTCTTTGTCTTTCAATAATTTTGAGCATCTCTATTACTAAACTCATATCAACTTTCCATTTCCCATGTCCATGTTCTTATTTTGACTAATTCTTTTTCTTTTTACTCTATTACTTTAAGCCTTTGTTTGAACTATGGTTTCCTTGAAATACTTCTTTTCCTTTGCATTTGAGTATGTCCTTCTCTATATGAACTTATCCTCTTTATTTCTAAGAATGATTCATAGGAAATTAATACCATTAACTTAGTCATTGGTCGAGTGGTATTAAAGGGTATCTATTAGGGCATCTATGAGCAGAAATATGCCACTATCCTTGTAAGCCTCTGAATAAAAAGCCATGCTTGATCAAAAATTTTCTCATAAATTAAGTTCCTTATTAATTATTTAACTTGCTTTAATATATCATAGAGTGTAAGAAATTGAGTGAGCTCTTTTAACTTTGGACATTTAGATTACTATTATAGCATTATAGGAGGGGGTGTCAGTTTCCATGACCATCTTATTTCATCATGTTATCTCTTATCTAGCAGTTTTTTCTCATCTCTAGACTTTCATACCTAATGGTAGATCTCATTTACATTCCTATTAAGAGGCCTTGTCACCATTAAGTAGATACCATTTATTTGTTATAGTAGAGTTTAACATTCACATTAACATTTCAAGTCATGCTCTCACTAAGAGGTGTATAGATAGGACTACTAGTTGCATCACTAAAGTGATAATTATAGCTTTAAATATAGCATGCACATTTCTATAAGTCATATTCTTCTCAAGAATTTCACATGTCATATTATATATCTCTTTATACACTTCACATTAAATCACTCATTCCTTAACAATTTCATATTCTCTTTATATCTAGTTCTAAGACATACAACATCCTCAATAAAATTCCATCAATACTATTCTCCCATACTCATATGTCTTTCACATTCTTTAAATTATGTATCACTCGTAAACATTTACACTTCTCATTTTGAGTTAACATTAAAAACATAATTTTAACCAATTGATTATATTAGGTTGAATAAATACTCTGTTAGGACTAACTCTAATTGCAACACCTTATTGACTAATTTTTCTTTCCATATTCAAATATTTATCCAATTCGAACTAAACTTTTATATCATTCACTTGTCTCTATAAATTTTCTCTATTTACCTTTCTAAAATCTTATCCTTATCAATAAAGTCCTTTATCCAAATTATTTCATTCCTTACGTCACATTCTCTTTAACCCTTATAATCTCCTTTACCTTATGATTTTCCATGTTCTCCACTTTAAAACTTAATCCATTCCATTCTTTCTTCTTTTACTCAATTTCAAAGTTTACTATTTCTTATGGCATCTATTTTTACTTTTTCCATTCTATCTCATTATCAATTCAATTTATCATATTATACTTCTCTTGGATGGGATTTGTCTAATCAGTCAGCTTCATAAACTCCTTTTATGTCATAACTTTTGTTTCCTTTAGTTCTTTCTAATTCTATACATCATATATCTAGTATTCTTTGCATTAGCATTCATTATTTTGCCTTTCCACATCACACTTACTTTACTCAACCACATTCAAATTGTTTTCCTAACATATAATTCTCTAATTTCATACTTCTCTTATTTTTTTATAGGTATTCTTCCCATTATGAACTCGTTCTCAATATAAGGTATTGTGTAACATCAATCCATATTTTTACACCAATTTGTTCTTAGCTTACACTTATCCTTTTTAAGTCAAATCGTCATTAGTTCCTTACTTTTTTTTTAAAGACTATTCCTTAATTTTATATACCTTTTTGTAATTGTCAATTTCATGCACCATTCTTTTGGAATGATTTAACATCAAGTCATATTCCACTTTAGTCCTTTACTGACCTCACAACTTTATTCCCCTAGTGGGTTTAAGAACTTACCTATTACGCTTACATAATTGCCTTTCTTAAAGGTCACATTAACATATATGCAATTGATCGCTTCCTTTTTTGAATATGAAGTGATCTTCTCTTAAATCATACTAGATTAATGTTCTTTCTTTTACTATACTTGATATTTATATAAGTAACAGAGAAATCCTTACCTTTCTTATTGTTCTAGTAAAAAAGGTAGCATCTAAGCCATAACTTATTAATATCATTCATTTAGTTCATGTTGTATACTTTTGTATATAAATAAAATATAACTTATTTGTTTCATTCTCATATTGATCATTACTAAACATCATGTCTCTTCTTATGGCATCAATTACAAATATTATTTAATAATTTCATATAATTCATATATCAAACCATTGTCACATGTAAGTATTTCATATAGCATAAAAGTATACATATCCATCATTAGCTAAGTTGGATCAAAACTTAGTCAACTTCTCTTTCTAATCTTAGAAAATCAACTTAGGATTATTTAACATGTTCACTAGGTGTTTATTTTATAGATATAATTAATTTAAAGATTATAATTTCAAAAAAAATTCGAGAGTCCCCTAAGTCATGAAATGGACCTCAAAATCGCGAGTGCTACACAATTTTCACAACTGCAATCCAAATGTCACGATTATGACTAATTTAAGAAACAAATATCAAATATAGATGTTGAGATATAGTGCATTTCGTGACCTAGGTCATGACTGTGATTTAGGGTGCGACAAAGAATCGTGACCACAATTAAGAAGTCGCAACTGCGACTTAGCTCCAATAGATAGTGAACCTCATCTTCCCGCACAGGTCAACTTTAAAGGGCTATAACTTTCAACTACGGATGAGTTATAAGGCCCATAATATTTCAAATCAAAGCTCATTTAGAGATCTATATTTGTATTTGGGTTTACCCGACATCGCCCACTTTTGGTCTTAAATTCAATCATTTGAAGTTGTTTTAGAGGCTCTAAAGTTTTTCATTTAAATTTTTTTGCACTTTCATAGGCTATTTTGTTTGGTTCTATTATAGGGCCTTATTTTAGCCTTTTCCAATAATAAGGTTTCACCATTAAATATGTTTATTCTTGCTATAAAGAGTAGTTCAAACATCAATCATTCCAACTTTCATACAATAGTCACATATTGTTTAGATATAAAAGAACTATGGTATTGTATCAGCTATTTGCCAATTTAAATTTTTTATTACATGTACATATGTTACACTTTTCTATATTTGAAATATAATCAAAATCTATCTATTCATAATCCAATCTCATTAATTCCTAAAGCCCCTCTCACTATTATTATACAACTTGTCTTTGGATATCTCATATCCTAAACATTGCACATATTCTAGTATATACAAGGGTAAACATATTCACATCACCATTCACATTTCATGAACTTTTCATCAAATCACCTTTAAGTTTTTCTCTTAATAGCATTTAGCTAATAGTTATTGTGCGCATACATCATAAGCATCAAAAGCACTAAGAATGTAGTATACCTTCATCCTTATTCACATTATATAAATATTTTTCAAAACATTAATTGCACTAAACCATATTAATAATTGGCTAAACCATATTAATAATTGACAGTTAATTACAATAGGAAATTTATTCCTAATCAAACACATAAACATGTTCACTTATATACTTTTGAACATATACTATCATTTTCTCATATATATGTTTCATCCTTATCATCCCATTTCTATAGCACATAACTCAGTCACATATGTCAGTAATATCACATTATTATTTCTTCTTTTCATAATCATTATACATATATCATACATCAAACTAAAAGAGTTAAACTTTCATAAGTAGCATGGATCTAGACTTAATGATAGACTTCAAATGACAAGAAGGAATTCCTATGCTCAATGGTTTAACCTATAACCTATAGTATTTATAAAGTCTAAAGTAGATTTAAACCTTTGCTCTGATGCCAACTTTGTCATGACCCACTTGTTAAACTGTGACGATTCTAGGGCATAGGGAGACAAAGTCACATAAACCTATAGAATCCTATTAAACTACTTATTTTTTATCATTTACTATGTTAAACATTATCACAAGATCAGAACTTGATTACCTTTCCTCATTGCCCATTTCAAGTTTATCATTTTACATATTACTAAATACTTACTAATACCTTTGCATACTCAACTCGTATAGTTTTCATATTTGTATTTAATGTCATTATCTAAATATTCATTACTTAATACATTATTATAATAGTAATTACAATATAGTTTACAATATATAACATTTTAGTACTAAACTTTTGGTAACTATGGAGCTCTAAAATAATGGTGTTCTTAATCATATAACCAAGATTCATAACACTTAAATTTAGCAAAGCAACTTCTAAGCGAAAGAATAGGGCTTGGAATTTACATTGAAGACTTGTCAACCTTACCTGAAAAATTTAAATAACAATGAAATGAGACAAAGCTTAGTAAGTATGTAATAATACAATATATATGGTGAGTATGTGGTTCATTAATAGGATGGCTTATGGTGACAATGGGCTGATGTTAATAAAATTGTCATTATGAATCAATTTCTCATTTAAGATGAAAACAACATATTTTAGTAGAAATAGTAATGCAACAACCCACACCTACCCTAGGAGTTTTATAATTGATTTCTTGAATTTAAAACTATTATGACTAAAGGAGTGCTTTTATGAGAATTCATGTGCTGTGTGATTGATGAGTATGTGGCATGTTAGATTAACTCTAATATGCTTAATATGAATTAATATGATGAAATAAGTGACTTATATAAAGTGCATAAGCATAAAATAATTTATTTCACATAAAAGGAATTTTTATGCAAAAAGCGATTTTTAAGCATAAAATAATTTTTATGAGTATTTTTAAAATATTTTTAAATAAATATTTTGGGGAGAATTTTAATAAAAATAATAAGAAAAATATTTTATTTTTAATTACCTATAATCAGCCTATAAATTAAATAAAAGGCCGAATTTTCCAAAGGCCCACTACACCAAAACACTCCTCACCTAGCTCATTAAGGGTAAACTTAGAAATTGCCCAAAACCCTCAATATAAATAGTAAATTTTGGTCAGCCCTAATGGTAGCAGCCACCATTCTATTATTCTTCATATTTCCAGTAGAAAATTCTCTCAAAAATAATCTTTCAACTGAAATCCATAAGATACCTTCAAACCTTGAGATTTCGCAACCGTTTTTGTAAGTTTTTCTCTTCTTTCAAATTACTATCTAATTTTTTTTAAACTAATCATGAGAAAATTATTTTGAACTGAATAATTACTAATTCCTATTGATTAAATTTTTCCTAGGTGTGTCTTTAAAAGAGAAATCAATTTTTTTTACTGAAAACACAAACCTCTCTATGTGAATCCTCCAAAAGTAAACCCTAAAACTCAAAATTTGAAATTTCATGCATAACAAGGGGAGGGGCTACCGATTTGTGTTCTATTGTGTTTAGATAAAAAGTATTGATTTAAATCATATTTTTGAATATTACTGTAATGATCAGAAAATATCAAAAAACAAAAGAACTCATGATTTTCACTTTACAACCTAAAATTGGAATTTTCATGCATAAGGAGTACCAAGGGCTACTGATTTGTATATAATTGGATTCTAAACTGATTTTGTTATTTTTAGATGAAGAATATTAGTTTAAATCATGTGTTTACATGTTACTGTAATGACCAAAAAGTACCGAAAATAAGAAAGATTCATAGTTTTCATCCTAAAACCTAAAGTTAGAAAATTTGCATGCATATATAAATACATGGTTGCTAATTTGTGCATTAAAGTATTCTAAAATTATTTTTGTTATGATTACATGAAAAATCTTGGTTTAAACCATGTTTTTGCATATTACTATAATGAACAGAAAGTGCGAAAAATAAGAAAAATTCATGCTTTCCTTGAATAGGGCATTCGACTAATGTAAGGACTATTATTCCAATTTCTATAATTTTTATATGATGTATTTTAATGATTATTTACATGTATACATGAATGGAAAATGAATAAATTATGTGTTGATTGAAGGAATGGCTTTAGACAAGTCTAGAGACGATTAGTTATACTTAGGTATCTTAACTCTATGTTGTGATTAATATGTGAATGTGAATAAGTAATATGAGAAATAGGTTTTATGATGAAGTAATAATAAATTAATTATCTTGATTTGACTATGAGAATGATTGTGTGAATTGATCATAAGAGATAAGCATGACATTTGAAAGGTTACTTGTCAATTTGATATAAATGGAAGGTGTAAGCATACTAAGTTGAATGTTAGATTGAATTGATACCAAGATTGTGATATATTGTGTTTGACTTTAGAGTGTCATAATATGGGTTATAATGTGATTTTATATGGGCCTATAAAGGCTAAGTATGCAAGACTTTCAAAGTCAACATGTTATGGGCAAGTGATGAGTGCACTTCTAAGTGCAACTCCAAGTGTATGTAAATGTGATATGTACATAGGGTAGTTATAGGATAGAATAGCATGATAATTAAGTAAATGCTAAGTATTGAATTGTAATGTATGATAAAGCTTAAGGATTATCAGAACTTCAAGGGCTACAAGTACTAGGAGCAAAGGAACCACAAGGTGAGTAAACATTATATTCATGTTACAAGTACAAGTGAATATGTTATGGGAACCTTTGAGATTCTTGAAACCCAAGTCTTTTTCTTCTTTCAATTATAATTACTGATTTCTTTGTTACACTTGGGTTGCTAAAGCACAATTGGACCAAAGCGATTATTATTTGTTTAATGATATGGAAGATCCTTTGTAATCATTGCCTTACCTTACTTTCTTTCTAGAATCGCACTATTATCCTATCTTTTATTCAATAAGTTAAATTTCTATTGCTATTATGCTACATTTTGTTATTTCTTAAGTGTTGTTGTTATAAGTGATTACCATTAGCTCTAACTATGGTACTTTTAACCCTTATGCAGAAATCCTCATGCCGATGCAGGTAATCATCAAAACCTATGCACATGGTCTTAACCCAATGGATAGGGGTAGTGTATCCACCTCAGCTAAAAGGGGTGGTTCTAGCCATAGAGCCTGATCAATTTCATGACTCTTTATAAGTAATGGGTTGGGAGTTGGAATTTGGTATAAGCCACCTCCCCCTAGAGTGAATGAGGTAAAATAGCCATCAACTCTTTGTAAGTGATAAGTGTTATAAGTGTGATTTGTGCAAACTTTGCTAAATTGCAAACTATGAACCATGAACTTTGATTCATGAACTACGTGTTATAAGCTATTGGGCCCTTTTTAAAGGGATACATATTATTGTATAAGTTATATTGTTTACTCATTAAGATCATCTATATCAACCCTTTTTCCTTGTGTAGTTCGAGGTGAGCATTATAAGGAGGCAAGATGATGGCTCAAGCAATCTACTTCACTTAGGGATTTCCTTATCCAAGTTATTTACTTTGTTATATGATGAAGAGTCATCCTTAAATGCTCCAGGAATATTTGTTTTGGGAATTTATTTTGAAACCTTATGCTTTGGTGATTTTGAGTCTAAATACTATTTTCTTATGGATTGTATCTAAAGTATATTTTAACTATTCTTCTACAATTTAAAATTTCCTTGTAAATGGTTTAATTGAGTTAATGCATGAGATTTTGGTACAATCTTAGGCAGTGATTGTATGTTCATGAGTGAGTTCTACGGGTGTGGGTGACCTTATGTCTCCCAATGTTCTAAGACCGTCATATCTCTAAAATTGGAATGTGATAAGTAATTTCTTGGAAGTGGAATGCTTCCCACACATATAAATTAAAAAGTGGTAGTCTAAGTCTTTCTCACTCAAATGCATCACATTACGCAAGACTGATAAGGTCTTACAGTTAGGTATTCCCCCCTAATAGAGGTTAGGTACTCTCGCCCTACCCGTAAGCTTATACTAAGTGCATAAGATCCAATGCATTACCCCACATCAGAAAGGTATCTTTGCTTATCAATAGGCATAAACAGAAAGGCTCATATAAGGTTCACAATAAAAAATTCAATGATCACATTTTGAATTTAACATAAAAGGTTCACAATAGTTGAATGCCATCAAGAAGTATCATAACAAATGGTTCAATATTCAATAGGCAATTCATGCTCATCATGGAATTAGAATATTTCAACGATAATGATTTGAATAATAAAGGTTCAAAGAATATGCACATGTTATATTATATTATTAAGTACTCACATTGGACTCATTTGCTCCAATTTACATTTAACTTTAATGCTAGTAGTGCTCCTTGCATTCTTAGACAATGTCCTTGTCCTTGTCTTTAGATTCTACACATTTGCATTTCAATTACACATTTATCACTTCTTTGTTTTGTCATTAGTTTAAATTTAGCTTAACTTGTTAACACTTTAATTTTGTTCATTGTAGTACTAACTTATTAATAATTTTAACGCTTTCCTTAATTAATTTCCAAATAGCATAGTTCCTTTCCTCCCAATTTCACATTTCAATTTCATATTACTCAATTATAATCAATTTCCAATATTTAATGGAATTAATTCTACTTCCATCTTCCAATTCCATAAATTAACCCAGTTCATTAGATTTGGGGAAAATTATTTCTACCAATTGAATTTCAAAATTAACATTATACAAATCATGTTGCACCATTCTTAGACTTAATTCCCCCATCAATTTAATGAATTCAAGTTTAGTTCTCAAAATCCCCAATTTGTCCATAAATCCTAGAATTTGGGGAAAACCATTAATTCCTCGTCCAATCCTCAAATTGATCATAGAATTATGAAATTAGCATGTTAAAAAGCTTATATCATCAATTAAACGTGGAAAACAATTATTAGATCTTGAACTTCCCTTTTTAACCTAAGTTATATGTTCAAAATTTCAAGTTTTGAAATAAGCTTCTATAATTCCATTTGATACTTTCAAACCACTATTCTTCATCCCAAATAACCTTAGATAATATCAAATAAATTTTAGAACCATCCTTTATACTAAATCGAAGAGAGGCCGAATCTAGTGCTAATGTTCCCTTAGATGTGCTCTTTGCTTCCCTTGCTTGTTTTCACTTGATATACCTCAAATTCTCAAGCCCAATCCCCATATTTAATCAAAGAACATGTAAAATAAACATTTCATAATTATGTTTGCTTTTGGCCGAATAATATAGATGGAAGAAATAGAAAGTTTTTTACAACTATAACACCAAAGTCATGTTTAGAACACACAAAGGAATAGATAAGCATAAACTCTTACCTTGAGACAAAGGAAGAGATGAGCATAAACTCTTACCTTGGGAAGCGTTATTTTGAATTCTATGGTGGCGGTATGAAATTTAGAGTCTATTTCTTTATTAGGATGTGTTTTTGTGATAAGTTTTGCAAAAATGGAGAAATATGCACATCTTATTGCTTATATATGGAAGATGGATTGTTTTGATTTAATCATTTCTAATCCAATGGCTATAACTTAATCACAATGCATGGCTATGATTTTATTAAATTGGATTACTAGGATCTTATCTAAGTTAATGATGTTTATCATAAGTGTGGAAATAACAAAAATGAATGTGGATTTTGGCGTAGGAAAAGTGAAAATTCAAGTTGAAGAAAGAATTTACATAGTAAAAAATGGTAGCTTCTTAGTCAAATTTTTTGGCTAGCTCATCCTACACCCATTTAACTATGGTTAGTTATTTCTAACTCTAGTTAAGTGTATGTTTATCTATTCTTAGGCCTTGTGGGCTGGCCATCCAATGGGCTTGGGCTTTAGAGTCTAAAAGCCCATTAATGAATCCATATATACACATTTCAAACTTGGTAACTTAATATATTTTCCATTTCATTTCTTTCACTTTAATATACATCTTTCTACCTTCTAATATCACTACACACTATAGACATTTCTAGATAAATCTTATTTACCCTATAATGTATATTTTCTAGCCCTTCATTAGTATTGTTCAAATATATAAATCATATGGACTCACTAGGTCAAACTAAGTTTGACTTCTATTGTACCATTATAACTTTTATTGAAATCAATTTCTCATGTCACTATTATTATCTCCTAATGACTTAGGAGATGCTAATGCCCATTCACTAGCACTTTAGATTCACATTTCAAATAAATTATTAACATAGTCATATTAAGTCAAACAACTCGGTTTAACTTTCATTTTATCATAAAAGTACTTATCGAAATTGATTGCATTTTTTACACATTGTCACATCATTCATTTAAAATTACTTCTTATGATATTCTTATAATTCTTAATATGCTAGAAAGAACTTTAATGGTATAGTAGATGAAGATTATTGTATCACCATTACTGACTCTAATAGGTTAGGGAAACCTAGGGTATTACAACTATCTACTTGCCATACATTTTCTTTAGTGGTCGATTTAAGGCAAACCTATAAAAAATAGCAATTTATCTTTTCTTAGATACCCAAACATATTTGGATCCTTAGGGATTAGTTTTGGATGGATCTTCAAACTTTAGTTGAGCTGGTTTTACTTGACCCTTCCTTACTTATGTAACAAAATACATTTATATGACCATCCTTTGTATAATAATTACATTTAAGCTTTGACTTAAAAGCATTTTTAGGCTTACCCATTTTGTAATGAGATTATGGTCTTTTCACAATATTTGCATGATTCATATAAGAGAAAGAGTTTTGTTTTGATGTTGAGCATGCCTTTTATACATAAATGCATGATTAACTCTTTGAGACTTAACTCTTGAGCTTTATGTACACTTTTGGATCCTTTTAGGATTAAAGGGATTGGTATGTGCTTTTACTCTTTTGCTAATTGCCTTAATACTAGAGGTATGAGGAGTTGATGATTTTATGAACAAAGTAGGAGGAGATGTGGATGATGACTCACCAATATAGCTTAAGCCATGTTTTATAAGAGGTTGCCTTTGAGACACTATGAGTGTGTCTAAGGCTTCCTTTCCTTTATGGAATTTAGAAATGCAAGATCCCAAATCCTCAACTTCTAATCTTATAGAATTCTTTTCTTTGTATAAAGAGTTAAATGAGGAGTTTTTAGGAGAAATCTCTTCCAGTAGGTCTTTGAGACTAACATTGGAGGTTTTTAAACTTAAAACTAGTTTTCCAAATCTTTAAAATACTCCTCAAGTTTTGACTATTTTTCTTTATAAAATGAAAAGAATAATGTTTTTTCTTTTACATTTTAAAGCCATGACTTCCATTATCTCATTATTATCTATATTATTATCACAAAGTTCATTATCATAAGAATGAGAAATATAACATACCTCATTTGAACAGTCCTCCAAGGCCATAAATCATAGGTTGGCAATTTCCTCATCTTCTTCATCACTTGAGGAGCCATCATCCCAAGTAGCCTTGAAACCCTTCTTTTTCTCCTTGTCCCACTTTTTCTTCTTCTTAATTTTAGGATAATCTGATTTGATGTGGCCTTGCTTTCCACATTCATAGATACATCACTTCTTTTCTCTTTGCTAGAATTTGAGTTGGAATTGAAATTGGAAAAGGATTTTCTAAAGGGCCTCTTATCTCTTTTATTGTTCTTTTATGATCTCTTTAACCTTTTTTAAGAGTATTGCTAGCTCTTCATCTTCATCTTCACTTTCTTCCACATTACTTGAGCTATCACTATCATATTGATCTTTTGATGATGATTTGAGAGCAAGTGTTTTCTTCTTCTCCTTCTCTACACGTGGCTCTTCTTTTTCAATTACCATCTTATGGGTAAGAAGTTTACCAGTAAGAACATTAGTAGTGAGCTTTCTAAGGTCTTCATTTGCTTCCTCAATACTAACCACTCTAGTTTTGTAGTCTTTGGAAAGGCTTTAAGTATCATGTGATTAACATCTTCTAAAGTGTATACTTTGCCAAACTTCCTTAAGCTAGTAATAATGGCTAGAAGCCTATTTGTCATATTGATGACACTTTTATTTGGCTTCATAGCAAAGAGTTCATACCCTTGAGTGAGAAATTGGATTTTCTTAGACTCAACTTACATGGTGCCTTTATGATAATTCTCTAAGGTTTTCCAAATGCTATGAGCATTTGTATAATGTTGAACTCTTCCACATTCTTCTCTAGGCAAACAGCTAAATAAAATATAGCACTCTTACTATTCCCATTTGCTTTTCTTAGAGCTTTAACCTATTCCTTTTTAGAAATCTCTTTTTTAATACCATTAACCATCTTTGAGGGAGGCTTTCATTCTTCAAGAACACTATCCCATAAGTCTATGATATCACTATCAAGATATACCTCCATGCTATACTTCTAATAAGCATATTTAGTGCCATCAAAGTGAGGTTTGAGGTGATGCATCCCTTCATTGGCATTTAGATCTTCACTCACGTAATGAAGCTTATAAATATGAAATCTTACTCTGATACTACTTGTTATCCCTTATGCACCTGTTAATGAGAGTCAAGATGCCTTGCAAGAAGAGCTTTGATGTATGCATGATATAGATTTCAAAAAAGTTTTTTAAGGTTGTCCTTTTTATCAAGCTAGCATGGAAAGAGAATCAATAGAGCTTGAATTCATGTTCAATGGCTCTTTCAAGAGGAATCCAAAGAAATACAAAGCTTTTTACAATTTTATCAAGAAGACTTGCATAATAAGCATGTAACAAGCCACACCCACCCTAGGAATTTTTGTGATAAATTGCTTAAATTAGAATCTATAAGGTTAAGTGTGTGTTTGTGTGAAAATTTGTGATCTAGGTGATTGATGAGTATGTGGCATATTAAATTAATTTTAATATGTATAATATGTATTGCTATTGTGAAATAAATGATTTACATGAAGTACATTTGCATAAAAGAATTTATTTTAAATAAAATGAATTTTCATGCATAAAACAATTTTTAAGTATAAAATAATTTTATGGGTATTTTTAAAATATTTTTAAATAAATATTTTTGAGGGAAATATTCCAGAATTAAAAATAAAAATATTATTTTCATTTTTAAATCCATTCAGTCGAAATTTTAAAGAAAAAGCCCAATTACCCAAAAACCCACTACACAAAAATGCTTCTAACCTAATTCATTAAGGGTAAAAGTGGAAATTCCACTCTAACCCTAATATATATTCTAATTTTTGGCAAAACAAGGGTTTCCAGCAGCCATTCCCTTATTCTTTTTGTATTCTAGAGAAAAACCTCTCAAAATAATTCTCTTTACCAAAATATCGAAAACACTTTACCGTTTCGCGATTTCGTGACCGTAATTGTAAGTTTTTATTCTCTTTCGATTTCTAAACTGTTTTCTTGAAATAAATTATGGGAAAATTATTTTGAAATGTTTGATTACTGATTTCTACATATTCAATTCTGTTTGAGTGAATTTTTGGGAGAGAAAATTTATTTTTTACCGAAAACTCGATTCTTTCTGCAAGATTTCTCCAAAGGTGAATTCTATAACTTAAAATCACAATTTTATTGCATAAACATCATAAAAGGGGGGGGGGGGGGTGTATTTTGTATTTCTTTTGTATTCTAAACTGATTTTTGATTTTTTTTGATGAAAAATATTGCATGAAATAATATTTCTACATATTTCTGTAATGATCGAAAAGTTTCGAAAAACAAAGGAATTCAAGGTTTTAGTATTAGGACTTGGAAATTAGAAAATTTTATTCTTTCATGAATACATGGCTGCTGATTTGTGTGAATTGGTGTTCTAATATGATATTTTTTTTGTTTAGATGAAAAATAATGACTTGAATCATGTGTCTGTTTATCGCTGAAATAAATGAAATGCGCGAAAAGTGCGGAAACTCATGATTTTTCACCTAAGTCTTTGAACTTGGAATTTTTTTGTATAAACCCTACCTATGGCTGCCGCTTCATGAAGGAATGTGTTCTAAACTGATATTTTCAATGATTAAATGAAAAATAATGGTTTAAACAACCTGTTTGCATATTTCTGAAATTACCAGAAAATACCGAAAATAAGGAAACTTATGGTTTTGTGCACTATAATGCAAAAGATTGAGTTTTTCTATATTACTAACATCAATAGTGGCCAATTCTTATGGATTTAAGTTCTAAAATGATTTTTGTTATGTTTACATAAAAAATCTTGGTTCAAACCATGTTTTTACATATTTCTGAAATAGACAGAAAGCACGAAAAGAAGAAGAATTTGGTTTTTACCTTAATGATGCATTTGACCTACATGAACAATTGTGTCCAAATATTTATAAATTTTATGTGATGTGTCTTGGTGATTGTTGATATGTATGTATGTAAAATGGATGATGAAATTACATGTTAGTTGAAGGTATGATCCTAGATAAGCTTAAATGTATTATAGTATACTTAAGGTATACTTAAGGTATCTTAACCTTGTATCTTGGTTAGAATGCAAATGTGATTGAGGAAATTGGAACTAGGAGTTATGATGAATTGATGATGAACATATGATTTTGAGTTAATGAAGTAAAAGGGATCATAGGAGTTAAGTATGATGTTTGAAGGATTAATTGATAAGTTGACATGCATGGAAGTGTAAAGTGAACTAAGATAATTGACAAGTGAATTGATATTGGGGTAATGATAATGTGATGACCTTAAAAAGGTATTGATATGATTACAATGTGTTTTCATGTGAGCCTATAAAGCCTAAGTATACAAGACTTTTAAGTCAATGTGATATGTGCAAGTGATGAGTACACCTATGAGTGAACTCTAATGTGTATGGTATATGTGTATGGATAGTTATGGGATAGGAACATCATGAGTAAATACATACTAAGTACTAAATCAAATATTATGTTAGAGTTTGAGGAGCTTTAGAAGTGCAAAAGAGACTACGTGTACTAGGAGCAAAAGAACCCCAAGGTGAGTAAACGTAATGTTCTTGTTACAAATGTGAACAACATCATGTTGTGCTTTAAGAATGTGATATATTGATATGTGAACCTTTGTTTGGGTCTTTCTATTCTAAATATTATTATATGATTTCTTTGTTAAGCTTGGGTTGCCAAAGGACATTTGGTCCAAAACTATTTTGCTTATCCAATGAGAACTTTTTGTGATTAACACCCTAACTTGTATTCTTTCTAGAACTACACTTTCATTGTATTATTGTTGAAAGCCAAACTACAATTGTTATTGAAATACATGTTATTGTTGCCTTATGTGATATTGTTAATTGTGTTTACCAATAGCTCTAACTATGGTACGTTTACCTTTTATACAGAATCCTCATGCCGATGCGAGTAATCATTGAAACCTGTGCACATGGTCTTAACCCGATGGATAGGGGTAGTGTATCCACCTCAGTTAAAAGGGGCGGTTCTAGCCATAGAGCCTGATTAGCTTCACGCTTTCCATGTGATAGGAGTTGGAATTTGGCAAAGACCACCTCTCCTCAATGTGTTTCGAGTGAATTGAGTAATAGTCTTCACTCAATAAGTGTTATATGTGTGATTTCTGCAAACTTGCTAAATTGAACCCTTGCTAAATTGCAACCTGATTCATGAGTTATAAACCATGAACTATGTGTATAAGCTATGTGTTTCCTTTCAAAGGAATATGTGATAATGTATGTGCCTTTTCGTTTACTCATTGAGATCATTTATCTCACCCCTTTTCCTTGTATGGTTCCAGGTGAGCAAATGTGAGGAGGCAAGGTGATGGCTCAAGTATTTTTTTTCGCTTGGCGAATTCCTTGTCCAAGTTATCAATAATACTATGTTTATGAAGTCTTGTCTTTAGATGCTTTGGGAATGTTAATTGATACTTATAGAGATTTATATTATTTTCCTTATGGATTTTATATGTAATGATTTACTTTAAGTCTTCCGCAAATTATGGTATTTATCTAAATGTTTTAAATGAGCTAATGAGGAAGGTTCGGTAAGATCCTAGGCATGATTGTTATATGTTAATGGGTTCTACAAGCATGGGTGACCTTATGTCTCCTTATGTTCTAGGACCGTCGTATCTCATAAGGTTGGGATGTGACAAAGCATCATGTTTGGAAAATATTGTATTCAAGGAAGTTTCAAGATAAGATTTAAATTCATGCAATCATTTGGAAAGAGGTTTGGCCTTGTGTTTGAAGAAATTCCACAAAAAAATCAAAGGATGGGCATTTCTTCATCACGTGCAAGGTGAGCTATAACATGCTTACATAATGGGCTGGACTGACTATGTTTTCTATTTTCTAAATTTAATTATATTTTACTTTAGTTTTTGATGTTTTGGGCGCCTATCAATATGATATAAGCCCACGTTCAATTAAATTAAGTTTGGATATGTAATTAGTGAGTTTTGGGCCTATTTATATTAGGTTTAAGTCCAAAAATGATATTAGTTTGTTTTCTTATTTAGGAATCAGTTTTCTTGTATAACAAGTAGTTTAGGAGTTATTTCTAAATAGGAATCTTCAATCCTTGTATAGGAAGATTTCCTAGTTCTTAGCTAATTCTAATTTAGGTTTTTTGTAACACTATAAATACTTAGCTATTCATTCAATAAAGAAGTTAAGTTGATTTTTCCACAAATTTAAGCTTAAGCTTGTGAGAGTTTTCTGAATCTGGTTCTCAAATTTAGAATCAACCCAAACTTTCAAAGCTAATTACTTTGCTTGTTCACAACATACCAAGTTCCTTGACACAGGTTCATCATTAAGTTGAGGTTTTTCTATGCAAACTTGATTAGGCTTTCTGAGGGAGTCGCTTCCAAACATAAAGGTATTGGTTTTCAAAGCAAGTCATTTATAGTTCGTATCAATTTGGTATCAGAGCTTATGCTCTAAATCAAGTTATATCCTTCTGTTTCGTTTGTGTTCTCCATTTTCGTTTGTTGTTCTTGTTTTTGTCTAATTTCTTTTTCATTAAATTCCTTTGTTTTTGTTTTGTTAATTATGTTTTCTTTTGTTTTAGGATAGAATTCCATAGCTTGTGTTTCTTCAATTCATTTGCTTCTGGAGTCTTGTCTTCATTGTTTTTGTGTTTTCTTTAATTCAAAGTTTTCTTTAATTCTTATATGATTCTTGTCTTCAATTCTTAAGTAATTATTTGTGTAAAAAAAAAAATCAAAACTGCAAAAGAAAAAAAAAAGAGAGAGAAAAATCAAAAAAAAATATAGAGCAAATTCGTCCAAAATAAAAAGAGAGAAAAGAAATAGCCATAGAAAAGAGAAAATAAGTTTTGTAAGCTTAATTTACTTCATAGTATGAGTTAGACAAGAAAAGAATTAATTTATTGCTTTCCTGAATTACTTATTAAGATTGAACTAGGAAGAGTTGATTTAATTGAATTAAAATTAGGATTGAAGTATGAATTGACTTTCAACTCAAGAATCATAATTGTACTAGGATTAGAATTTCTACCTCCCTAATCCTACTAGGTTTAGGATTCCTATTTTATTTCAATTTCCAGTTTTATACTTAAGTCATTTTAGGTCTCCTATTCCCAATGCAACTAGGATTAAGATTCCTAAATTTTTGTTTTTTCATTTCTTGTTTCCTTTCAAATTTGTTTGAAATTCTTCCTTACTCTTGGTTATTGTGAACCATTCAAGTATTTTTTTTTTGTTTGGGTCGGAATTGAGAGTTGAGTGATAAAAGGCAAGAGTGATTAAACATGAATGAAAATGAGTGTCATCTACTTTTGAGTGAAACATGTGAGGAAGTGGGGCAAGGTTTTTTACTTTACTAACATTCTTTTCAAGTTTTCACAATGAGTACCAAAGATAAAGATGATGAGCAAAATTTCTTAGAGTTCCTAGAACAACTTAACAAAAAGATGGAAAAAAAAGGTGGAATGAATTTCAAAGAAGATGTCACCTTAGGGATATGGATGTACTCCTTGAATAATGTGAAGCCATGGAAACAAAATTTGACAAAATTCATGATCGATTTAAGAGGCTTGATAGTACACTCACAAGGGGGGCAACAACCAAAAGCTCAAAATTCCTCTAGGCAACTTCCAAGATGACATCTAAAAGTTGATGAAGATAAAAAGAAAGAATGCATCTAAGCCACCATTGAAGAAGATGAAGAATAAAGAAGAAGAGGTTAAAGTCATCATAGCTAGACTCATTTAGGCTACATATGAAGCTAACTGGATTTATGCTAGTGACTTGTCGCCTACAAAGCATGATTCTTCAATTGGTGATGAAGAAGAGGATGTTGTTGTTGTTCATGAAGATGTTGATACTCATCTAGAAATCTTAAAGGACACACAAAATGTGTTTGAGTTAGATGTATAAAAGGATGAACAAGAGCAAAAAGATAGTATGAGTAATGCATTCCCTAGTTTCAGCTGTTCAAGTCAAGGTTTAAGGATGAATCCTTTTGAGGAGGGAGGAAATGACGAGAGTCAATATACCTTGCAAAAAGAGCTCCAATGTATGCATGATATAGATTTCAACAAGGTTTTTTAAAGCTGTCCTTTTCAATAAGCTAGCATGGAAAGAGAATTAATAGAGCTTGAATTCTTGTTCAATGGCTCTTTCAAGAGGAATTCAAAGAAATACAAAGCTTTTACAATTTTATCAAGAAGACTTGCATAACGAGCATCACGTTTGGAAAGCATTATATTCAAGGAAGTTTTAAGGTAAGGTTTAAATTCATGCAACCCTTTGGAAAGACATTTGGCCCTATGTTTGAAGAAATTCCAAAAGTGAAGAAATTCCACAAAAAAGCTGAAAATAGGGCTTGTCATGGGCGTAATAGATGATGGGCATTTCTTCATTGCTGGCCTGATGAATGTAGGGTAAGCTGCAACATGCTTACATAATGGGTTGGACTGATTATGTTTTATATTTTTTAAAGTTAATTATATTTTACCTTAGTTTTTTATGTTTATAGGCCCCCTATCAATATGATATAAGCCTATGTTCAATTAAATTAAGTTTGGATATGTAATTAGTGAGTTTTAGGCCTATTTATATTAGGTTTAAGCCCAAAAATGAGATTAGCTTGTTTTCTTGTTTAGGAATCAGTTTTCTTGTATAATAAGCAGTTGAGGAGTTATTTCTAATTAGGAATCTTCAATCCTTGTATAGGAAGATTTCCTAGTCCTTAGCTATTTCTAATTTAGGGTTTTTGTAACACTATAAATACTTAGTTATTCATTCAATGAAGAAGTTAAGTTGATTTTTTCACAAATTTAAGCGTTAAGCTTATGAGAGTTTTCTCAAATTTGGTTGTAAGATCTAGAATCATCCCAAAATTTTAAAGCTAATTACTTTGGCTGTTCACAACATACTAAGGTTCTTTGACATAGGTTCATTATTGAGTTGAGGTTTGTCCTTGCAAACTTGATTTGGCTTTCCAAGGGAGTTGCTTCCAACCAAAGAAGTATTGGGTCTCAAAGCAAGTCATATGGGGTTCGTATCACCTGTGAACCCTTAATTTTACACCCTCATCATCTTTCCATAGCTTGACACCTACTAAGATTAATGTGCTACGCAGATCCAGTACGGTGGTCTAGTTTTTTGTGCAGAAAATGACCTTTTACCCTCTCTAGCCCTACCCCTCATTGTTTTTTCACATTTTCACTTCCTAAACTACCTTAACCCTACTTGCCTATAAATAGGCCTTCCATTCTCATTACTCCTCACCCTAAAAATTGATATTCATTGCTATCTATCAATTTTTCTTCTTCTTCTCCCTCCATCCACTATCTAATCAATTAATTAATCATTTTAATTAATTAATTTCTTTACCCAAAACCAATTTAATTAATCCTTTTAATTAAATAAAATATTTTCTTAGTCACTCAAAAATTAATTAACTAATTATTCTTTTTAATTAATTAATCAACCACTTTTTAAAATCAAGTTAAATAAAAAATCTTTTCTTATCCATCCATTATTTCAATTAATTAATTAATCCACTTACTAATCATTTTTAATTAATGAAATTCATAATCAACCCAACCGTTTGGTCCCAATAAAATGGAACTTCTATCTGGCAAAACACTTCTTCCATCCCGTCCACCAAAATCCAACATATTTTTTCATCAGCCCATCCTCCAAAACAAGATCAATTAAATCCACACTTAAACTCCTCCACTTAATTATGGAATGAATTACATGTATTTTGATCCCTATTTAATGGAGTACATAGGCATGTTTAGAATTTAAATCCAAATCCAATCAATCTCTATTCCCCTTTTGTAATTAATCTATGCTAATTAATTTAATTTGGAATTAAGGAGCGACTATATGATTTCCCTAGAATCCATAAGGACTAAAGGAAACACTCTCCTTAATTTGTAGATGTTTTATTTTGATTTTCTCTATGCACTAATCTCAAGCTCATGTATTAATCATGTTATTGTAATTGCCATATAATACTTGTCATTCAAGAAATTATTTTTCTAAACCAAATTAAACTTAAGAGCCAAATTTAGATTATTTAATCAAAAACCTAATCTCCGAGCTCAACTTGGTTTAAAGACTAGTGATTTTTATCCTTGTGTAAATTAATTGAAAAATTAATGAATTGAAGTCAATTGAGTTTTTTTGTTAATTTTTTCATTTAAAAATAAATTAGGGTGGCGACTCTCAAAATCATTTTTCAAATCACAAATCAATTTCCTAAGCAATAGCCGCTCCAATTATGAGCACCAAAGTTCATTTCATAACTTCCTTAAAAATTGCTTGGCCTTTCCTTAAGACACAATTTCCCTTAAGAGAGGGAAGGGTGTTCAAGTGAGGTCTCACAGTACCAAGAAGGGGGTTGAATTAGTGGAAAATTAAAAATTTAAGAGAAGAGATTAGAGTAGAGAGAAAGAACACATGTAATTTATAATGGTTCAGATGTTAACTAACCCTACATCCACTTCCCAATCTCAATTAGGTATTCTACTATAGCTATACAATTATAATGGAGTTTTAAATCTCACTCCTAACTTACAAGGTGTTTTATGGCTAACTCTTAACTCTTACAAGTGTTTTCCCACTAGGCTTTCATGTAACCTATATAAGAGTTTTCTATGGCTCACTCTTAATCTATTACAAGTATTTTTCAATTGTTAACACTCAACTCTTAAGTGATTAAAGTTCTTACAACAAATTAAAAGAGCATAATTAAAGAATAAGGCTTTGAGAAATAAATTTGCAAGAGTTTCACTATATGGAAGGCTATTAGATCTTAATGAAAGCCATTGGAGGGGGTGTTTATAGGTTAAAGCCATTGGAGGGGGTGTTTATAGGTTTCACCCACAAAGTCCTATTACAGTTGGTACCATAACTAAATCTTCCATAACAGCTATAAAATCTATATTAAATGCACTGTCAGAGCAATTTTGTGGTTGCAAGCCTTCGTGAACTCTATTTCATCATCGTGATCTTCAAAAGTGTCAAACAACTAGTTTACATGTGGTGTAATACCATTGGCTAATCATCTATCTGTTGGAGTTGCTCTCTGACATATGAACATCACAATTGTGAGCCTCAATCAAGGTCGCGATTCTCCTTTCGCTCCTAATATTGCGGTCGCAATTGGTGGTCGTGAAACCTTTTGTGTCTCATTCAGTTTGCTCTATTTCCCTTCAATTGTTTCACAATCACGATATATTGGGTCGCAGTCATAATTCTTAATTATCAATCACGATTTGGGATAACACCGTGAATTATAAGTCCGATTTATGTCTTAGTGAATTTACAAGATCTTTTAAGATGATACTTTTTCAAAGTATTTTTCCTACAAAAATAACACTTGAAACACATATTAGATCACTTTAATTTGATTGTCAAAGTTAACATTCAACTCTTGAAAACTTACTTGAAATTCTTAGTGTCCCTTTGTTGTGCTATGATAGCCAAATATTTAGATGAAGGAGAAAGGAAT
This sequence comes from Reutealis trisperma, assembly GCA_947687605.1. Lineage (NCBI taxonomy): Eukaryota > Viridiplantae > Streptophyta > Magnoliopsida > Malpighiales > Euphorbiaceae > Reutealis > Reutealis trisperma. Next base: position 230,830 of record CANTUT010000327.1, on the reverse strand, counting down.
ATGGTTTCTTTAAAGGGAGAAGGAATGTGCAAGAATGAAAAGAAAAGAATAAAATAAAAAATTTATATTGAGTTATTTTAAATGTGCGGTGGCAATTTAGTTGAGATTAAAAAAATTTAAGTTAGTGGAATTGGATTTTTCTTTACTAAAAGAAAATTACAATTTTAATTATATGAATTTAAATATCAATACTCACTGCTAAATTTGATTACTCTTAAGGCCCATTCTCACTTTATTACTTCATTTATTACCTTATTCTCTAAATTTGAAAACTTCTAACATTTTCTTGTAATTTTGTTATATTCTTTCACATTCTAAATTTGAAATATTTAGTTTTTAATTTAAGATTTAACCATTTATTAATTAATGAATAATCATTTAAATATCCATTACACATTAATTACATCACCTAATTATGAGATATCGCTAAAGCATTGGCCCGATTCACTAGAGGGAATTAGAATGCTCATTTAGATTTATACTCACATTGGAACCCTCTGGTTTGGATTGGTTGATCTTGAAAATGATTTTGGGAGTCACCACCCTAATTTATTTTTAAATGAAAAATTAAGAAAAAATTCAATTGACTCCAATTCATTAATTTTTTAATTAATTTACCTAAGAATAACATCACTAGCCTCAAACCAGGTTGAGCTCTAGGATTAGGTTTTTGATTTTAAATAATTACAATTTGGCTCTTAAGTTTTATTTTACTTTGAAAATTAATTTCATAAAATAATATTTATAAGACGATAATTATAAATAATATGGATCAACATGGCATAATATGGATTCATAGGAAAATTAAAGAGTGAATAAAGTAAATCAAATTAAGGAGAGTGTCCTCTCTAGTCCTTATGGATTTTAGGGGAACCACATAATCATTCTTTAATTGCAAAAATAAATAAATAATTGATTATAATTGAAAGCAAAGGGAAAATGGAATTAATTTTGGGATTAGATTTGAGGTTTCGATTAAAATTCCAAATATGCTTATGTACCTTATTAAATGGGGATCAAAACCCATGTAATTCATTCCACGAGTAAGTGGAAAGATTTAGGGGTTGATTGGATTGATTGATTTGAATTGGATTTATGGGTGAGAGGAAAAGGCCGATACCTTTGCTTTTGGCAAGCGGAAAGTTTTACTAGACCGAAATTTTTTTTTATTGAGACCGGATAATTGGATTGATTGGGGATTAATTAATTAATTAAAATGATTAATTGACTAATTAATATGGTGAAATAAATGAATGGATTAAATAATTAAATTGATTATTAATCAATTAATTTGGATGAAGGGGGTGTTTATAGGAAGAGTAGGTAAGGGTAGTTTAGATATTCAAAAGTGAAAAGACCCAAAAGGGTAGAGCCAAAAATGGTTGAAAAGGGCAAAATAGACATTTTAGCTTAGAAATGGTGTTGTACAGATCTGCACTAGTATCTATGCGGATCCGTGCTAGCATGATTTGGTTGTCACACTAATAAGGCATTGATCTGTGCCTGCCAGGCAAGCATAGCTCCATATGGTAGTGATTTTTTTTTTAGAAGTTGATGCTGGCTTATATTGAAAAATTGGCTAACCGGCTAGCAGGCCCATTGTACCAATTCTAAGTAGTACACTAAGTTTAGCAAGTGTTAGGTTGCGGCTAGATGATAAGGGTGCAAAATTAAGTGTTTACAGCTGCCCCTCATCAAACTTATCTTATTTGTAAAGCAATACTGATGATAATGAACCCAAGAGTTGGGATGGTGTAAGGAACCAAAAGGATGTCCACAGCAGTGCTTGGACATATTTGGGTGAGAGACATGTTTGAATTTCAAGGACGATGGCAAAAGAACCAAGAAATGTTTAGGTGATTATTTCTAAACATTTATGGGTGAAAAGTGTGACTAGCAAATGAGAGCAAGAAAGGAACCAAAGGGATATCTAGGCTGGTGGCTAGATATTTTTGGGTAAATTGATGGATTTAGATGAAAGGAAAAAAAAGGTGAAAAGTGAAACCATACAGATATCTAAGTGACCATTTCTATACGTTTATAGGTGGAATTGACTGATAAATGGAAGTGAGAAAAGGAACCAAAGGGATATCTAGGTTGGTTGTTAGATATTTTCAAGTGAATTAATGGATTTGGGTAAAAAAGATGGAAAAATGAACCACATGGATGTCTAGGTGACCATTTCTAGACAATTATGGGTGGAATTGATGGATATGATTGATTCTAATGAAAAAGGCAGGGAAAGGAACTAGAGGGATGTCTAGATTAGACATTACTGGTTGAAGAAATTAGATGGAAAAAGGGAATTAGAGGGATGTCACTGTTTTGACATTTTTGGGTCAAAGATATGGTTAAATTTAAAATGGATGAGGATGTGAAAGAGAACCAAATTGATGTCTAAGTGAGGATTTTGATGTTTATGGTTGTAGCACATGATTGATTCAAAATAAGTGGGATAGGAAAGGAACCACAGGGATCACTAAGTGATTGTTTTTAGATACTTATGAGTGGAATTGATGGATTTTAGATAAGATAAAAAGGAGAGTCTCGACCTATGGCAAGTTAACTCAAAGAATTCTGATAAGATTTTAGTAAGAGGAGAGTCTTGGCCTATGGTGTAACAACCCACACCCAGCCTAGAAGTTTCGTGACAACTTACTTGAATTTAGAGCTATTATGACAAAATGTGTGCTTTTATAAAAATTCAAATGCTATGTGATTGATGAGTATGTGGCATGTTAGATTAGTTCTAATATGCATAATATGAATTATTAATGTAAAATAAGTGATTTATGTGAAGTGCATATGCATAAATTAATTTATTGCACATAAAGTGAATTTTTATGCACAAATCAATTTTTAAGCATAAAATAATTTTTAGGAGTATTTTTAAAATATTTTTAAATAAATATTTTTAGGGAGATTTTAATGAAAATAATGAGAAAAATATTTTATTTTAAATTATTTATAAATAGCTCATAAATAAAAGTAAAAGGCCCAACTCACCAAAAGCCCAACATACCAAAACACTCCTAACCTAGCTCATTAATGGCAAAGTTGTAATTTTGCATAAAAACCTAAAATAGACCTAAATTTCAGCCTCCCCATCATTGTGGCAGCCTCCATTTTGTTTTTCATCAGATTTTTATAGAAAAATTCTCTCAAAAACTCTCTCTCAATTGAAATTCACAAGATGCCTTCAAACCTTACCATTTTGTGATCGTTTTGATAAGTTTTTTTCTTCTTTCAAGTTATAATTTGATTTTTATGAAACTAACCATGAGAAATCCATATACCAGTGTTTTATTTAAAGGAGAATCCTAAAACCTAAAGTTGGAATTTTTAATAGTAACACAGCTCTTTCTTCGCAAATCTAGCAAAGGTGAACCCTAAAACTTAAAGTTGGAATTTTCATGCATATATTCTATAAGGGGGGGTGCTTATTCCTACATATTTGTACTCTAAAATGATTTTTGTTATATTTAGATGAAAAATATTTGTTTAAATCATATTTTTGCATATTATTGTAATGATTGGAAAGTGCAAAAAGCAAGAAAATCCATGGTTTTAATGGTATGTGTGCATTTGGGCTATGATGGGATTTTGATCCCAATGTTTATAATCTTTATATGATATATTTTAATGATTATTGTCATATGTATATGAATAATATATGATTTAATTACATATTGGTTGAAGGAGTAACTGTAGATAAAGCCTAGAGAAATTCGGTCTACCTAGGGTTTCCTAACCCTAACTACTATGTTGTGATTAATATATGTACATGATTGAGTAGCATATGAATTTGGCCTTATAATGTATTAATAGTGAATTAATGACCTTAAATTGACTATGAGATTGATTGTACAATTTGGTCAAAAGAGATAAGCATGATACTTGTTAAGTTGAAGTATATGAAAAGTATTAAGTGTGACAAGTTGGAAGTGATATTGAATTGATATTAAGATCATGATTTATTGTGTTCGACAATGGAAAAGTCTTAGCAAGAATTATTAAGTGTTTTCATGTGAGCCTAAAAGGCTAAGTGTGTAAGACTTAAAGTCAACATGTTATATGCAAGTGATAAGTGCACTTCTAACCAAGTTGAGCTCAGGAACTAGGTTTTTGGTTTTAAATAATTATGATTTGGCTTTTAAGTTTCATTTGACTTTGAAAATTAATTTCATGGATAACATTTATAAGATGATAATTATAAATAAAATGCATGAACATAGCATAATATGGATGCATGGGAAAATTAAAGAGAGAATAAAGTATATTATCCATAAATTAAGGAGAGTGTTCTCTCTAGTCCTTATGGATACTAGGGAAACTATATAATCACTCCTTAATTCCAAAAATAAATAAATAATTGATTATAATTAAAAGCAAAAGGAAAATGGAATTAATTTTGGGATTGGATTTGAGATTTGGATTTAAATTCTAAACATGCCTATGTACCCCATTGAATGGGGTCAAAACCCTCATAGGTCACTCCATGATTAAGTTGAGAGGTTTAGGGGTTAATTGGTTTGATTGATTTGATTTGGTTTTGTGGGAGAGGAAGAGGCTGATACCTTTGCTTTTGGCAGACGAGAGTTTTATCGAACTGAAATTTTGTTTTAACAGGACCGGATGATTGAATTGATTAGGGATTAATTAATTAATTAAAATTATTAATTAACTAATTAATGTGATGAAATAGATGGATGGATTAATTAATTAATTAAAATGATTAATTAATTAATTTGGATGAAGGTGGATTTAAAAAAAAAGATAAGTTTGATTTTGAAAAAAATTAATTAATTAATTAATTAATTAGATTAATTAATTAATTAATTGAGTGATTAATTTTAACTTTAAAAAAGAGTTTTAGTTAATTAAAAAGATTAATTAACTATATTAAGGTGAGATAATTAATTAATTAATTAATTAAAGAATGGTTGGAGGCAAAAGTAGAAAATGAGCAAATGGGTAGCCAATCTATAAGTGCTCAAAGGGTGAAGAAAATGGTAGAAATGAGGGGAGTATTTATAGGAAGAGTGGATGAGGGTAGTTTAAGGGTTGAAAAAGTGAAAAGACTCAAAAGGGGCTGAAAATTAGGCTAAGACGGGCAAAATGGACATTTTAATGTAGAATGGGGACCACGAGCATAGATTTGCTCAACACTTGGTGCGGGTCCGCGCTAGTGTCTATGTGAATTTGAGCCAGTATGGCGTAGTTGCCGCACTAGCAAGGCTCGAATCCATGCTAGGATGGCACAGCTCCATATGGCAGTGTCTTTTTTAGATATTGATGTTGGTTTATATCAAAAAATTGGCTAAATAGCTAGCAGGAACGTCATACCAACTATGCATAGCACATTAAATTTAGCAAGTATTACACTATGGTTGGATGATGAGGGTGCAAAATTAAAGGCTCACACTAATAACAATAAATTCTTATATTAATTTCTATTAGGATTCTCAAATTTTTGTTAATATTTATTAGCATTCTTATAATTTCCATTAGCATTCTTATATTAATAACAATAAATTCTTATATTCGTATATTAATTAATGATGTGAATATCCATTACACATTAATTAAATCGCCTAATAATACACACACACACACACACACACACACACATATACATATACATATATATAGATATATGTATGTATACATATATATACCTATACATATATGTATGTATATGTATATATGTACATATATACATACATATACATACATGTATATACATATATACATATATACATATATGGATGCTCATTCTATAGTTGTTCCACAGAATATCTTTGGAAGCTTGAGCTAAATAGAATGATTCTTTTGGATTGATTATTGATGTAATATTTTATCATTGTTCATTATGGATGATAGTATGGGATTTGATCATTGATGCATAGTGAACATTTTAATTGTATTAGGTAATTGATATGATTAATTATTATGAATGAGGGATATTTGGGATGAAATGATTAATTCGATAAGTTATTAGTATGTTGAATGTTAGTTTGGATTAGTTGTTAGTAGTTCTTATAAGTTGTTAGTGATCTTAAATCTACCCATGTCCTAGGACTGTCACACTAGTGGAGTCAATGTGTGATACATGCTCTAAGCATATTTCTTTCAAGCTTTTCAATAGAAGCTTGACTTACTTAAGTTACCTAAGTATTTGCTTCATTCCTCTTTTAGCTATTTTGTTCATCTGACCAATTCTTATATCCTCAAGCATTGAAATAATGTGTTTCCCTCTACCATTAGATGTGTTCCATTAAATGCCTCACACATGTTATTATCCACCACAACACATGATGGATAATTGTAACAACCCACAAATACCTTAGGAGTTGTCATGACAACTTACTTGAATTTAGAGCTATTATGACAAAATGTGTACTTTTATGAAAATTCATGTGTTATGTGATTGATGAGTATATGGCATGTTATATTAGTCCTAATATCCGTAATATGAATTATTATTGTGAAATAAGTGATTTATGTGAAGTGCATCAGCATAAAATGATTTATTGCATATAAAGTAAACTTCATGCACAAAGCGATTTTTAAGCATAAAATAATTTTTATGAGCATTTTTAAAATATTTTTAAATAAATATTTTGGGGGGGATTTTAAAGAAAATAATAACAAAAATATTTTATTTTTAATTACCTATAATCAGCCTATAAATAAAATTAAAAGACCCAACTCACCAAAGTCCAACACACTAAAAAACTCCTAACCTAACTCATTAATGGTAAACTTGTAATTTTGCCAAAATCCTAAAAAATAAAACGTAAATTAAATAAATATTTTGGGGGAGATTTTTAATGAAAATAATAAGAAAAATATTTTATTTTTAATTATCTATAATCAGCCTATAAATAAAATTAAAAGACCCAACTCACCAAAGCCCAACATACCAAAACACTCCTAACCTAGCTCATTAATGGCAAACTTGTAATTTTGCCAAAACCCTAAAAAATAAAACCTAAATTTTGGCCAGCCCTATTGTGGCAGCCACCTTTCTATTTTCCATCAGATTTTTATTGAAAAATTCTCTTAAAAATATTCTCTCAACCGAAATTCACAAGGTGCCTTCAAACTTTGCGATTTTGTGATCGTTTTCGTAAGTTTTTCCTTCCTTTCAATATATTGTTTGATTTTTATGAAACTAACCATGAGAAATTCATTTGAGACTATAAATTTACTATTTTATTGATGTTTAATTTAGCCTAGGTGAATTATTTGAAGGAGAAACCGATTTTCTACCATAAACACAACTCTTTCTTCGCACATCCACCAAAAGTGAACTCTAAAACTCAAAGTTGGAATTTTCATGCAATTATATAAGGAGGGGCTGCCAACTTGCCTACTAAGTATTTTAAACTAATTTTTGTTATGTTTAGATAAAAAATATTGGTTTGAATCATGTTTTTGCATATTACTATAACGACCGGAATGTACAGAAAGCAAGAAAATCCATGATTTCCATCCTAAGACCTAAAATTGGAAATTTTCATGCATATGTTTTCAAAAGGGTGCCAATTCCTATGTATATTATTCTAAAATGATTTGTGTTATGTTTACATGAAAAATATTGATTTAAATCATGTGTTTGCATATTACTGTAATGATCGAAAAGTGCGAAAAGTAAGAAAATCCATAATAGCCGATGAGGGGATGACTTTCCCAGATTTCAAGAAGCCACAACCACCTACCTTCTATGATGAGGAGGGTGATGAGCCTCATGAGTTTTTGGATGAGATGGACAAGCTATTCTATCGGCTATTATGTTATGATGCTTAGGTGATTGAGTTGGTAAGACTCCAACTCAAGAAAGAGGCATGGTATTGGTAGGAAAGGAACATTGAAGAACAACTATATAGAGTAGACCCACCTATTGGGCAGAGTTTAAACAAGAGATGATGGATCAATTCTTGCCTAAAAGAGAAAGGCAAGATAGGGCACTGTAGTTTAAGCAGCTGAAGTAGAAACTCGGAATGTTAGTGTCGAAATATGCTAAGGAGTTTAATCAACTTAGTAGGTTTGCTATCAACATCGTTCCTATAGAAGCCAGTCATGTCAACCACTTTTTAATCACATCTCTATTCAACTCATTACTAGCGACCAAATTCTTGACCTTAGCCAAGCGATAGATAAGGCCAAGATAATGGAAAAGAGATATAATGCTGAGAGAGCCACACGAGTAGAATGCGAGCAAAAGGATAGACATAAGAACAAGGGGAATGGAGGCCGGCATAGGGGAGGAGGAGGTCAGGGAATGGAATCTTTGCTGATAATCTCAACACTTAGAAAGAGTAATGGTCAATCGAAGTAGCTCCCTACTTATGGCCATTGTGGCAAGCTGCATTCTAGAGTTTGCCAGAAGGTGTTGAACGCATGTTTGATGTGCGGACAGATGGGTCACCTCATCAAAGACTACCCAATGATGAGAAATTATGGAAATGTGTCCTCGACCCCTCTGCCAACCATACCGTATTAATCTCAAGGGCAAAGAGCTAAGAGCAAGGGACCAATTCCTAGAAACACACCAGTGATGGACAATAAGAGCAAGGGTCATGTCTTCATATTGAATCAGCAAAAGGCCTACACTTCACATATAGCCATCATAGGTACCATTCCCATTTAAGCTTCTAGTGCAAGATGCTTGATTAATTCTGGTGCTACACATTCATTTGTATCTCCATGTTTTGCTAAGAGTCTTAGTAAAAATAAGGAATTAATGCATGAACCCTTAGTAGTGTCAACTCCTTTAGGAGAGGCAGTGGAAGTGAAGTATGTGTTCAAGGAATGTGGAGTAGACATTAATGGATGAAAACTTCTTGTAGAATTGCTAGAACTTGAGGTGCTAGAATTTGACGTAATCCTAGGGATGGGTTGGCCATATGAGCATGAACCTCATATTGACTATAGAGAAAAGCTAGTAGAGTTTCGAACCAATGATTGGGAGGAGTTTAAGTATCAAAGAGATAGGAATGAGAACCGTTCAAATTTGATATCAGCTTTGGGAGTGAGAAGGATGTTAAAGAAAGCCAAACATACCTAACTCATGTAGTTAATACCGATAAGGAGACTATTGTTCGTGGTAAGGGCACACTAGTGGTGGATGAATTCATAGATGTCTTTCCAAAAGATCTACCTAGAATACCACCAGACTATGAGATTGAGTTTAACATTGAATTGCTACTAGGTACACAGCCTATATCGATACTGCCATATTGTATAATGTCGGCGGAGTTGAAAGAATTATAGATACAATTTCATGATCTACTCGATAAGGGTTTCATCCAACCAAGTAGCTCGCCATGAGGCATACCAGTGCTGTTTGTGAAAAAGAAGGATGGATCGTTCTGTATGTGTATCAGTTATTGCCAACTTAATAAAGTCACCGCGAAGAATAAGTATCCTTTGCCAAGGATAGATGATCTTTTTGATCAACTGCAAGGATGATGTGATGTAAAATGGTATGGATTTAGTGTTATTTCAAGTGCATTTTAGTTGCTTTTTAGGTATATGTTTAGTATATTATAATGCATTTTGTGTTTTATTCCCTTAATATTTATTCTACTAATATTTTCTTAAGATTTCTCCTTAACCTGATGGTTTTGAGAGTATTTTATAAGTTTTAGTAGGTTATGGGAGGTATTAGAGGTTCCTAGAAGAGTCAAATATAAAAAGACATCAAATTTTGGAATTCACTGGTGCTGAGTCATCACCAAGTATGCTGACTTAGTGTCAATGGCTACTGTGCCGAGTTGTTGAGTGGAGGATGAGTTGGTGCCGAGTTGGTACACACCAAAAGACAAAATTCTTCACAAATAGTTTGTAATGTTTCAGTCATAACTTCCTCTATACTACTCAGATTGAAACGATTTAAAAGGCCATAGAAAGCTGATAAAAAGGCCTACAACTTTTATGAAGACCTCAAAGTCTAATTTTTCCATTTGAATTGTCCAAAATGCCCTTGAAGTTTCTAAGGCAGTTATTAGGTGACTTTTCACAAAGTGTTGCATTTCTTCACGAATAATCTACAATGTTTTAGTCATAACTTCCTCTACACAACTTAGATTGAAATCATTCAAGAGGTTATGGAAAGCTGATAAAAAGGCCTACAACTTTCATGAAGACCTCAAAGTCTAATTTTGCCATCTGAATTGACCAAAATGCCCTTGAATTTTCTAAAGCAGTTATTAGGTGACTTTTCACAAAGTGTTGCATTTCTTTACGAAATGTTATGACTTTTAATTGTTCAAAGCCTTTAAATAGTTGAAGTTTCTTCTATAAAGGACATCTAGAAAATCAAAATACAAAGTAGGGAGATACAATTGTATTACATAAGAAAAACTTACTTAACATCATTGTAAACACCTTATTAGAATTAAGTACTTAGATCAAGTGTCCTTCCAAAAGGCACTTCCACTTCAAGAATTGTGCAAGTCATTTTATGAAGAATAAAGGAGTTTTCATTCATCAATCTTTCTTCCTTTCTTCTATTTTTATTTTATTATTCAATAATGAATGCTTGCATTATTTCTATGACATATTTTACCATGTACTTATTCTAATAAGTTGTTAGAATTGCAATGATGAATTAATTTTATGGACTATATTCTTAATATGCATGAATGAATTAGTTTCAATTGAGTGCTACATTGTGTTATGTATGCTTGATCACCATATATAACTTGTTAATCATTTTGTTCACAATGAGAGTTGGGGCATTTTGGTAGAAATGCAATTGAAATTGCTTAAAGGATAAGAAAGTATCTGGAGACAAGAAATCCACTTTAAGGGGTTAAAGAATTGGCATGGTACTTAATGGTTTTTGTTTATCTCTACAATGTCATGAGAGTGCTTGTAGACTTTAAATGAAAATACCCTTAATTGACAACGAGAGTTGCTTTTAAGGATTGATGGTCATATTCTCTAATCATTGCATGTGTTTATATGTTGTTAAACATTTATAGTTCAAAATTAATTCTGAATTGTAATTCTATTTTTTATTAATTAAAGTAACAATAAAACTTTTGTATTTTAGATTGGATAGAATAAACCAACATTTTTTGTTTGTTATTTGCCTATCCATCTTATTAATTACCCGGTTAATATAAAATTGCTCCAAATTCCCTAGAGTTCGACACCCTACTCACTCTATACTTAGTCTTAAGGGCTAGGGTGTATAAATTTGCCCACATCAAAGGAGTTGGTTATTTCTGTAAGATCGATTTAAGGTCTGGTTATCATCAGCTAAAGATCAGCATAAAGGACATCTGAAAGACTACTTTTCGTACAAGATACGGTCATTATGAATTCACAGTCCTACCATTTGGATTGATAAATGCTCTAACCACTTTCATAGACTTGATGAATCAAGTGTTCAGACCATTTCTTGACAAGTTCATGATCATTTTCATCGATGACATCCTGATTTACTCTAAGAGTAAAAAGAGCCTGAACAGTATCTGAGGATCGTGTTGTAAACGCTACGTGATCACTAGCTATACTCGAAGTTATCTAATTGTGAATTTTGGATGGAGTTTGTCAATTTTCTTGGGCATGTAGTAAGTAAAGAAGGAATCCAAGTCGATCCTAAGAAAGTGGAAGCAGTAGCCAATTCACCACAACCCATAATAGTTTTTTAAGATTCAGAGTTTCTTAGGTATGGCCGACTATTATCATAGATTTGTACAGGACTTCTCTAAGATAGCATCACCATTGACTAAGTTGATAAGAAAACAGGTTATGTTTAATTAGGAGGACTCCTATAAGGAGAGCTTTTAAAAGCTCAAGAAGTGCTTGATATCAACTCCAGTTCTGACTTTACCTGAAGGAGAAGAAGGGTTCACAATCTACTGTGATGCCTCCAGAGTAGGACTTGGATGTGTCCTATTGCAAAATGGTAAAGTCATCGCCTATGCATCGTGATAACTGAAGAAGCATGAAGTGAACAATCCTACTCATGATTTGGAATTGACTATAGTGGTGTTCACTCTAAAGATCTAAAGACACTATATGTATGGAACAAAGTGCGAGATCTATACGGATCATAAGAGTCTTTAGTAAGTCTTGAGCCAAAGAGACCTCAACCTAAGGCAGAGGAGATGGGTGGAACTACTTAAGGACTATATGAAGCATATGAACCATTGTATTGGAGGAAATGTCGTTCTTTAGTTTGTTGGGTTGAACTTGGAGACAAGTATGTGGAGATGCTAAAATTGCTCAAAGAGACTACTGAGAAGGTACCATTGATACAAGATTGGCTAAAGACAGCCTTCAGTTGACAAAAGAGCTATGCAGAACCTAAGAGAAAGGATGTCCATTTTACCATAGGAGATCACGTCTTCTTGAAAGTTTCTCCAATGAAAGGTGTCATGAGATTTGACAAGAGAGGAAAGCTATCACCTTACTTCATTGGTCCTTTCAAAATCTTAGATAAGGTTAGGGAAGTGTCTTATAGACTTACCCTACCCCCAACTATGGCATATATGCACTCAGTGTTTCACTTCTCAATATTAAGGAAGTATGTATCAAATCCAACTGATGTGTTTTCACCTCTAGACATCACAATAGATAAGCAACTATCCTATGAGGAGTTACCAATAGCCATAGTGGACCAATAAGTGAAAAGGTTAAGGAACAAGTAGATACCCATGATAAAGGTTCAATGGTGAAATCATGGAATGGATGAATGTACTTAAGAAGCCAAGGAAGAGATGCAACAAAAGCATTCTCAACTTTTTGAGAGCATATGAGTAAGTATCTAAATTTGAGGATGAATTTCTTTTAATGGGAGGGGCGAATGTAAAAACCACACCTACCCTAGGAGTTCTTATGACAACTTACTTGAATTTAGAGTTATTATGACAAAATGTGTGCTTTTATAAAAACTCATATGTTATGTGATTGATGAGTGTATGGCATGTTAGATTAGTCCTAATATGCATAATATGAATTATTATTGTGAAATAAGTGATTTATGTAAAGTGCATAAGTATAAAATGATTTATTGCGCATAATGTAAACTTTCATGCACAAAGCAATTTTTAAGTATAAAATAATTTTTATTAGCATTTTCATAATATTTTTAAATAACTATTATAGGGGGATTTTAATGAAAATAATAAGAAAAATATTTTATTTTTAATTATCTATAAACAACCTATAAATAAAATTACAAGGCCCAACTCATCAAAGCCCAACACACCAAAACACTCATAATCTAGCTCATTAATGGCAAACTTGTAATTTTGCTAAAATCCTAAAAAATAAAACCTAAATTTCAGCCAGCCGTATTGTGGCAGCCAGCCCTATTGTGGTAGCCACCATTCTATTTTCCATTAGATTTTTACAAAAAAATTCTCTTAGCTGAAATTCACAAGGTGCCTTCAAACCTTTTGATTTTATGATCGTTTTCATAAGTTTTTCCTTCTTTTCAATCTATTGTTTGATTTTTATGAAACTAACCATGAAAAATTCATTTGAGGCTGTATATTTACTTATTTTATTAATGTTTAATTTGGCCTATGTGAATTATTGTCACATCTCAACTTTTGAGATATGACGGTCCTAGAACATAGGGAGACATAAGGTCACCCACGCCCATAGAACCCATTGACACATATACAAATCATGCTAGGATCATACCAAACCTTATACAATAACTCATTTATAACATTATATAAAAACCTTTAATTACAAAAGACAATAATTAGACACTTCACATAAAATCCATAAGGAAAATAATATTTATAATTCACTCAAAAATCTTAATAAATAACATCTCAAAATAAACATCAAAAATAAATATTCCCAGAGCATCTAATGACAACACTTCATAACATGGTATTATTAATGACTTTGACAAGAATTCCCAACTGAGGTAGAATGCTTGAACCATCACCTTGCCTCCTCACATTTGCTCACTTGGAACCACACAAGGAAAAAGGAAAAGGGGTGAGATAGATGATCTCAATGAGTAAACAATAAAATACATATATTAACACATATTCCTTTAAGAAGGAAACTTATAGCTTATACACATAGTTCATGACTTTCAATTCATAAATCAAGTTGCATTTTAGCAAGGGTCCAATTTAACAAGTTTGTAGAAATTACACTTATAACATTTAGAGAGTGAAGGCTATTGCTCTATCACTCCAACACTTAGAGGAGAGATGGCCTTAAACCAAATTCCAACTCCTATTACTTATAAAGCGTGAAGCTGATTAGGCCCCATAGCTAGAACCGCTCCTTTCTAGCTGAGGTAGATATACTAACCCTATCCATCGGGTTAAGACCATGTGCACAGGTTCTGATGATTACTCGCATTGGCATGAGGACTTATGCATAAAGGGTTAAAGGTACCATAACTAGAGCTAATAGTAATCACATATAAAAATAACATCTAGGGCAACAATAACATGTTTCACAATAGCAATATCAATTTAACCTTTTGAACAAAAGATACAAGAATAGTATAGTTCCAGAAAGAATATAAGTTAGGGCAATTATCATAAAAGAATCATTATTGGATAAACAAAATGGTTTTTGGACCAATTATCCTTTGGCAACCCAAGATTAACAAAGAGATCATTGAGTTCATTTGAAATAGAAAATAACTTAGGTTTCAAGAATATCAAGGTACACATAACATGATATTACATATTTGTAACATAACATAATGTTACTCACACTTGCAATATGAAAATAGTGTTTACTCATCTTGTGGTTCCTTTGCTCCTAATTCACGTAGCCTTTGGACTTCTAAGACTCCTCAAGCTCTATTATAATATTTAATCCAATACTTAGTATTCATTTAATAATGATGCTATCCTATCCCATATCTACTCCATGCACATATAACATTCACATACACTTAGAGTTGCACATATAAGTGCACTCATCATTTGCACATAACAGGCTGACTTTAAAAGTCTTACACACTTAGCCTTAATAGACCCATATGAAAACACATTATAACTCATGTCAATACCTTTCTAAGGTCAACACAATAGCATTATCTTAATATCAATTCACTTTAACAATCATCTTAGTACACTTAACACTTTCATACATGTCAACTTATCAATAGCCTTTCAAGTGTCCTGCTTAACTCTTATGATCTATTCATTCACTCAATCACTTCATCAATTCAAGACCATTAATTCATTATCAAGTCATCATAACATCTATTTTCATATTTCTCTATCACATTCACATTCTAATCACAACAAAAGGTTAAGATACCTTAAGTATACCTTAAGTATACTAAAGTGCCTTTAAGTATACCTTAAGTATACCAAAGTGCCTCTAGGCTTGTCTAGTGTCTTCCCTTCAACCAAAATGCAATTTAACCATTTATCACACATACATACATGGCAATAATCATTAAAAAATATCACACAAAAATTATAGACATTGGGATAAAAATCCCATGATAAGCTGAATGCTCCATTAAAGGGAAAACTGAATTTTCTCATTTTTTGCAATTTCTGTCTATTACAGTAATATGTAAAAATATGGTTTTAATCAAGATTTTTTATGTAAACACAACAAAAATCATTTTAGAACATTAATCTACATAAATCAACAGTAATAGGTATGTCTCATACATGAAAATTCAAATTTTGTGTATTAGGATGCAAAATCATGAGTTTTCTTGTTTTTGGTATTTTTCGGTTATTACATTAATATGTAAACAAGTGGTTTAAACCATTATTTTTCATTCAATCACAGAAAATATCAGTTTAGAATATCTTCATATATGATTTGGTAGCCATAAATAATAATTATACAAAAAAAATCTAAGTTTTAAAGCTTAGGGTGAAAATCATGAATTTTCACGCTTTTCGTGCTTTCTATTCATTATAGTAATGTTTAAACACATGATTTGAACCATTATTTTTTGTCTAAACAAAACAAATATCAGTTTAGAATATTAAATATCACAATTCAGCAGCCATACACTTATCAAATTATAGAATTTTTCAACTTTCAAGTTCTAGGATGAAAATCTTGAATTTCTTTGTTTTCTTAAAATTTTTCATTCATATAGTAATATGCAAAAATATAATTTAATATAATATTTTTTATCAAAACATATAAAAAATTAGTTTAGAAATCAATGATGTAGAAATTGGCCCCTCTTAGTGATATTTATGCATAAAAATTTCAATTCTAAGTTACAGGATTCACCTTTAGAGAAATCGCAAGGAAAGATTTGTGTTTTCAGTACATAATTAAATTTCTCTCTCAAAAACTCACCCAAAAAAAAATTAAATCTATAAAAATCAGTAAACAACTAGTTCAAAAAAATTTTCTCATAATTTATTTAATAGAAATCATATAGGAAATCGAAAGAGAAGAAAAACTTACGAATATGGGCAAGAAATCGCAAAGTTGAAAGGTGTTTTCTTAATTTCGGTAGAAAAAATTATTTTGAGAGAATTTTTCTATTAAAATACAGAACAATGGAGTGATGGCTGCTAGAATGAGAGTGCTGGCCAAAATTTAGGTATTTAAATGTAGGATTTTGGGCAATTTCCAATAATACTCTTAATGAGCTAGGTTAGAAGGATTTTTGGGTAGTGGGTTTTTAGGTATTTGGGCTTTTTTATTTAAATTAGGGCTAATTATGGGTAATAAAAATAAAAATATTTTTCTTATTATTTTCATTTAAAATTTCCCCAAAACATCTATTTAAAAATACTCATAAAATCATTTTATACTTAAAAATTGTCTTTTTACATGAAAATTCATTTTACGAAAAACAAATTATTTCATGGTAATGCATTTTATTCAAATCATTTTTTTTAATAATAATTCATATTAGACATATTAAAATTAATTTAACATGCCCTAAATCCATAAATCACGTCACACATAAATTTTCACATAGTCACACAATTTGTCATAATAATCCTAAATTCAAATAATTTGTCACTAAAAATCTTAAGGTAGATGTGGGTTGTTACAATTATTTGAAGGAGAAATAAATTTTTGACCATAAACATAACTCTTTTTTCGCACACCCACCGAATGTAAACCCTAAAACTCAAAGTTGGAATTTTCATGCAATTATATATGGGGGGCTGCTGATTTGCTTATTGATGTATTCTAAACTGATTTTTGTTATGTTTAGAAGAAAAATATTGGTTTGAATCATGTTTATGCATATTTCTATAATGACTGAAAAGTACGAAAAGCAACAAAATCCATGATTTACATCCTAAAACCTAAAATTGGAAATTTTCATGCATATGTTTTCAAAAGGGTGCCGATTCCTATATATATGTATTCTAAAATGATTTGTGTTATGTCTACATAAAAAATATTGATTTAAATCATGTATTTACATATTACTGTGATGATCTAAAAGTGTGAAAAGCAAGAAAATCTATGTTTTCCGTGGAATATATGCATTCGGCCTATATAGGGATTTTGTTCCCAATGTTTATAATTTTTGTATGATATATTTCAATGAGTGTTGACATATGTATATGAATGATATATGATTTAATTACATGTTGGTTGAAAAAGTAACTCTAGACCAAAGCCTAGAGACAATTCGGCCTACCTAGGTTTTCCTAACCTTATTACTATGTTGTGATTAATATGTGTATATAATTAAGTGGTTTAAGGGCTACAACAATTAGGAGCTAAAGAATCACAAGGTGAGTAAACATTATGTCATTGTTACAAGTACAAGCTATCATAATATGTGAACCTTTGACATTCATGAAACCCAAGTTCTTTTCTATTTTCAAGTATAATTATATAATTTCGTTGCTAAGCTTGGGTTGTCAAAGGACAATTGGTCCAAAATGATTTTGATTATCCAATGATAATAATGAGCCTTTATGATTATTGCCCTAACTTATATTCTTTCTGGAACTATACTGTTATTTATCTTTTGTTCATTAAACTAAACATCTATTATTATTGTATTACATGTGATTGCATTCTTCAATGCTATTGTTATAAATGATTGCCATTAGCTCTAGCTATGGTACCTATAAACCCTTTTATGCAAAAATTCTCATGCCGACACAGGTAATCATTGGAACCTGTGTACATGGTCTTAACCAGATGGATAAGGGTACTATATCCACCTCAGCTAGAAAAGGCGATTCTAGCTGTGAAGCCTAATCAGTTTCACGCTTTTCTACATGATAAGAGTTGGAATTTAGTTTGATGTCACCTCTCCTCTATGTGTTCGAATGAATGTGGCAATAGCCCTCACTCTCTACGTGCTATGTGTGATTTCTATGAACCTTGTTAAATTGCAAACTATGAACCATGAGCTATGAATCATGAATTATGAATCATGAACTATGAATTACAAGCTATGAGCCCTTTATAAGGGATATGTGTTATTGTATAAGCTATATTGTTTACTCATTGAGATCATCTATCTCACCCCTTTTCTCCTTGTGTGGTTCTAGATGAGCATTATGAGGAGGCAAGGTGATAGCTCAAGCAATCTACTCTGCTTGGGGAATTTCCTTGTCTAAGTTTATTTGCATACTATGATTTGAAGAGTCTTTATAGATGCTTCGAGAGTTTCATATTTTTTTGGAATATTATCTATTAGATTTTGGAGTCATAAATGTTCTTTCCATATGGATTGTATTTAAAGTATTTTAATACTAAGCTTTCGCTACTCAAAGTTTTCCTTATTATTGGATAATTAAGTTAATGCATGAGGTTTTGGTACGATCCTAGGCAGTGTTTATATATGTATGAATAGGTTCTATGGGCATGGGTGAGCTTATACCTCCCCATGTTCTAGAACCGTCATATCTCCAAAATTAGGATGTGACAATAATAGGGGAAGTATGCTCTCGACCAGTTTGGAGGTGGATAATGAGTAGGTCTTTAACTAAATCTTTAGTAACCTCATCCATCTTTTTTAATTGATCATGGAAGTATTGCTAATAGGAACTCTTGGCACATAACTAGAATTACTTCCTTAGCTTATTATCTTTTTATTTTTTTGCCACCTTGAGAAGATATGCATGGCGCAACACCTATGTTTAGCTCTTGGGATCTCTACTTTGACTGCTTCAATAAGATCTAACAATTAACATTTCAATTCATTTGTATTTAAAGATGAATATGAGTGTATAAAGTCAATTAATGAAAGTATTGCCTTTTGCATGTCACTCATAATAATGATATTATCTAAGGGGTTTATATCTAAATCTCTTTTTAACATCTGAAAAACCCAAGTCTATGTCATTTTATCTTCTTGTAACACTACAGCCCATACAATTAAGAAATGTTGATTATTCTCATCCCACCTAATTACTGTAAGCAAATAACCTTCAAGATAAGTCTTTAAAAACAACCATTAACTCCTATAGTAGGCTTGCATTTTACTTTCCACCCTTTCTTTAGTGCATCAAAAACATAGATAAAATTTTTTGAATTGATGTGAATAGCAATAATTATGGAACCAGGATTAGTTTGCTTGAGTTCCTTTGTATAATCTTCTAGCTACATACTCTTACATAGGATTATCTTTAATTTCTTTGACCAACTGTTGGTTAACCCTCTTGCACATGGTGAAACTAACTTTAGCTCCGAGGTTGTTATGCACACTAGCAACCATATCTTTGATTTTTGTCTTTGGATGCTCAATCAATTCTCTTCTGAAATAGCCAATCAAATACTTATAAGTTACCCTCTTGTTTCTATGTACTTTAAAGAACTTGAGTCTGTAGTTGTATGATTTGATCATGAAATTATTGCTTCTACTATCAATTGATGCAAATAATCTCCATAGAAAATCTTTGAAGTTATAGACAATAAGTACTCTTAAAGGTTCATTTTTCTTAAAGTCCAAAGACACTTATCTTATTACTACATCCTTTGTACGAGCATTTTTAAATTGTTGAGCATTTTTATAACATATTCCAATAACAAAATGGGAATGGGGTTATTTGGATCATAAACAACTCTACGCGACTTCCTTCTCCTCGTTGTCCAGTGTGTATCTTCATCTAACTATTTAAGTTCAAATCAAGTTCATTACCACTTTCAAGTGTATCAGGACCAATTGTTTGTTCCTCACCTAATTAGATATATGTAGGTGCATTTGATGCTACTTATTATTTATTTGTATTTGTCTTGGAAGAATCATCATTTTCACTTCCATCTCAAGTATGTTGTTCTGCTATCCTCCTTTTATATTCTCTTATATTTTCCTTTACAACTAATAATTCATCATTTCCAACATCTAACCCAAAGTCAAGATACATAACATACTTGGAAAATTCCCCTTCATCTTTTATATTGGTCCCTGCAGTTTCAGGTTCATAATCATTGCTAAGATCATCTACATAGGTATCACTTCTTATTCTATTTGTTTATCCTCCTAAATCAGCTTATATTGTTATGTTCTCATTTTGTTCCCTTTCTTGATCAACTCCTCTTATTTGATCATTCAACACTTCCTGCACACTTAGATTAGCACCATGTGACTTATCCTGAACATTACCTTATTTACCTCATTCACACTACCTTTAGTTCCATTAATTACTATATTCACAACAAACTCACTCTCAGCAGGCACATTCACAACACATTCACTCTCTACATTCACACCACACTCACTCTGAACATTCACAGCATATTGACTTGCCACATTCACACCCCACTCACTTTTAGCATTTAGATCACACTCACTCATAGCATTTTAATCATTAACAGGCACATTATCAGTCATACAATTGTCATCATCTTCTACATTCTCTATACTAACATCATTTAATTATGTGAGTAGTATTGATGTTTGCTATCCCATATTCTCTCTCTCATCCCATTAATTACCCTACCATGTTCAATATCTGAATATGGTGATAATGTCAACAAGTGAACCTCTGAGTCAGCCATCACAGGTGTATCTATATCATATTTAACATATATCTTTATTTCATCCCTTATTTTATAAAGTTGTAGCATATCACACACTAGATCTTTAATACATAGAAAAAACAACTCGTCGCCATAAAATATTCTTACCTTAGGTAACTAATACGTCCTAGGCTTTTGCATATATCCTAACTGTCTCACCATTTTGCTTATTCTCAATACACTTAACCTATCTATGTCATTGATTTTAAATTCATCTACTTTGTGTGAACTCTCAATTTTACACCCTCATCATCCGGCTGCACCTTGCCACCCACTAAGTTTAATGTGCTATGCAGAGTCATTATAACAGTCTCGCTAGCCGATTAGCGAGCAGGGATTAGAGAAAAGAAAATTTTTTTATCCTTAAATTACATTGTTATCGGACATCTAAATTTCCTAAACCCCAAGCCAACAATCAATCTCAAAAAAAAAAAAAAAAAAAACAGGTCGAGCCACATAAGCCTGGTGCAGATGTGCACCAAGTCTGTGCAGATCCATGCCTTACTGAAACATATCCACACCAAGTTCTATGTGGATCCTCGCCCGTGGTCCCCCTTTATGTTCCAAAATGTCTATTTTCCCATTTAAACCCAATTTTTAACCCTTTTCAGCCCTATCCTTTCTGTCTTTTCACTTTTTCAATTTCTAAACTACCCTCATCCACTTTTCCTATAAATACTCCCTCCATTTATCATTTCTCTTCACCTTTTGAGTTAAAATTGATAACTATCTTCTAATTCATCTCTTCTTCTCCCTCCAAACACTCCCTAATTAAATAATTAATCTTTTTAATTAATTAATTATCTCACCTAACCAAGTTAATTAATCTATTTAATTAATTAAAAATCTTTTTTAAATTAAAAATAATTACTTAATTATTAATTAATTAATCTTTTTAATTAATTAATTAATCACTTTTTTTCAAAATCAAATTAATCCTTCTTTTTTTCAGATCAATCCTTTATCCAAATTAATTAATTAATCCATCCATCCATTTCATCACACTAATTAGTTAATTAATCATTTTAATTAATTAATCCCTCAATCAATCCAATCAACCAGTCCCAGTAAAATGGAATTTCAGTCTAGTAAAACTCTTCGTCAAAAGCAAAGGTACTAGCCTTTTTCACTCTCAAAATACCCAAAGTAAAATCAATCTAATCAACTCTTAATCCCCTCCACTTAATCATGGAACAAACTACATGGGTTTTGATCCCTATTCAATGGAGTACATAAGCACATTTGGAATCTAAATCTAAATCCCAATCAATCCCTATTCCCCCTTTTAATTAATTTATGCATTTAGTTTAATTTGGAATTAAGAAGCGACTATGTGATTCCCCTAGAATCCATAAGGACTACAGGGAACACTCTCCTTAATTTGTGAATGATTTACTTTATTTGCTCTTCAATTTTCCCATGCATCCAATTATGACATGTTCATATATTTTATTTATAATTATCATCTTATAAATGCCATCCATGAAATTAATTTTTTAAAGTCAAATTAAACTTAAGAGCCAAAATTAGATTATTTAAAACTAAAAACCTAGTCCCCGAACTCAACCTAGTTCGAGGCTAGTGATTTTATCCTTGAGCAAATTAATTGCAAAATTAATAAATTGGAGTCACAAATTAGGTTTTTCCTTAAAAATAAATTAGGATGGCGACTTCCAAAATTATTTTCAAAATCAATCAATTCAAATCTAAGGGTTCTATCATGAGTTTAAGCTCGAATGAACATCCCGATTCCCTCTAGCTGATCGGGCTAGTGCTCGGGTAAGGCCTCATAATTGGCAACTATGCTGGGACTGGTTGCCACCTTTTAAAATAAAAGGAAAGCAAATAAGAGGATTACTATTTGGTTAAGAGAAAATTTTCCAAAATAATCTCCATTTGGCCTATTAAGTATAATTTGACTTTTATACATCATTTTGCATAATAAAGACTCATTGCCTAATCTTAGCTTTAGGAAAACTTTTGGATGGTGAGTAGCATTGGCTTAATAACTCTCTTTGAGTATGTTGGGAGATAGCAAAAGCATTCCACCTTGCAACAAATCCCTAATCATTTCGATGATATAACGAACAATCAATACCGTTAGACCCACATGAGGCTCCTTGCCTTACATGTGGTTAGGTATATCAATGCTTGTGATCCTTTATTTTAGCACCTCCATAATTAATTCTAAACTCTTCACAACCATCGAAGTATTCTTCGCACAATTTAATGTCTTTCCTACCCTGACCGGATCTTTTGTACCAAACAACTTTTTCCAAAACTAACCGGATTTTCTCCCAGAATGACTATTCAAATGCTCTAAAATTAATTTCGAGCCTAATGACATTGACCAATAATTTTTCTGAGTTTTACAACTCCCAAAAATTGCCTTGGAAGCACAAAAAATGGACCAGAAAGATGCATGGATGAGCGTGCTGGGCTGTGTCAACTTCTGACGCGACTCCGCATTAGACGCGGGCTCCACGTTTGTGTCGATACAGATCTGCATCACCTCTGATGTGGCTAGCCGCGTCACATGAACGCAACTTCCACGTTTAGGAGACGCGGCTTCATTCCGCCAAGGGCGAGGCACTGCACAACCTAGCCATTTTCTAATGGGCTAAAATGCCTAAAACGCCCCTAGTTCATCTTTTTTTAGTATATTTTAGTCCTATCCTTTTTGTCATTTCACATTTTTACTTCCCAAATCACCCCTACCTCATTTTTCCTATAAATAACCCTTTTATTTTATCATTTCAAACACACTGAAGTTAATATCGATTGCTATCTATCAACTTTTATTCTTTTTCTCCCTCCAATCACTCTCTAATTAATTAATTAATTAATCATTTTAATTAATTAATTTTCTCACCCAAACCAAGTTAATTAATCATTTTAATTAACTAAAATTATTTTTATCACTCACAAATTAATTAATTAATTTATCTTTTTAATTAATTAATTACCATTTTTTATTATTAAATCAAAAGTCTCATTTTTTACTCATCCACTATTTTTGATTAATTAATTAATCATTTTAATTAATTAATTCACTCACCAAACATTTTTATCCAATTGCCCAGTCTGATAAAATGGAACTTCGATCTGGCAAAATACTTTTGCCATCTCATCCATCAAAATCCAAGGTATTTTTATAAACTCTATCACCAAACCAAAAATCATTTTTATCAATCTGTAAACCCTTTCCACTTAATCGTGGAATGAACTACATAGATTTTGATACCTATTCAACAAGGTACATAGACATGTTTGGAATTTAAATCCAAACTTCAAATCTAATTTCTCAATTTAAGCTTTTTTTTTCACTTTTCTCAAATGTAATTACTTTTTATAATATTTGTAAGGGAATCTATGGTCTTCTTAGAATCCCATAAGGGCTAGAGAAGACATCCCCATCTGTTATTAATGTAATTATTTGGAATTAAATAATGATTATGTGGTTTCCCTAAATCTCTAAAGAATTAGAGGGAACACTCTCCTTAATTTATGAATGTTTATTTTAGTTGTTTCATCAATATACATGCACCATGCATTCATATTATGTCATATTAATGCATTTTATTATAATCAATAAATGTAATTCATGGAATCATTTTTTAAAGTCAAATTAAACTTAAGAGCCAAATCTTGATTATTTAAAACCAAAAACCTAGTCCCCTAGCTTAACCTAGTTCGAGGCTAGTGATTTTATCTATGGGCAAATTAAAATGAAAATTAATAAATTGGAGTTAAATTGGGTTTTTCCTTAATTTTTCTATTTAAAAATAAATTAGGGTGGCGACTCCTAAAAATCATTCTCAAAATCAACCAAATCTGAACCCAAGGGTTCTATCATGAGTCTAAACCCGAATGAGTACTATGGTTCCCTCTAGCGAACTGGGCTGGTCCTCGGGCGAGGCCTCATAATACTCTAGTGGGATGGAGACCCTTAATCAAACCACCCTTCACCCTTGCGCATGTAGTCGCCCTAGTATTGACCCTAGCTTCCGTGTATCGTAATAATAAGGACATTTGTGCATATGCCCATGAAACCTTTTTTGGCATGCATCATAACATTGCCATGCATACATAACATGAGAAGTTCAACAAGATAAACCTTCAAACACTTTAGAGACCTAAATTGGTGGTCTGTCACCCAAAACACAATAGCCTCACACAACCTGTTAAACTTGGTGAACAACCATATAGAGGGAATCCTTTTCCTAACATATCATTATATTCATCTCTTTTTCTTAAGTATTTTGTATTCTTACCCATTTTCTATTTTTAAAGTACCAATGGCCAACACCTCCAACTTTGACCAAGACGCCATGAGCACTTTCCTTACCAACCTTCTCAAGAAACAAGAGGAAACCTTCCAAACCACACTCACCACCGCCCTTAAGACCTAAGCCGACACTTTTGCCAATGCTCTTAATGCCCAGTCTACCACCTTTACCAATGCCCTTAACTCTCAATGCCAGTCGATCATTAATGAGGTCAAGGAAATGACCAATGTCACTATCATTCCCCCTCCTACTAGTGTTGAGCCTGCATCTGCCTAAGCTGAGACTAGCCATGCCCCTACTTTTACTCCTCCCATTATTGATCTCACCAATAATGGGAAAGCACTTGAAACTCCAACCTCTCTTGCTATTGACTTAAGCGCAACCACTCCCTCTCCCACTATGATCCTTTTCAAATTGGAGATTTCTCTAGCTTTCCCAAACCTAAGAAATTGATGGAGAAAATTGAGGCCATGGAGAGAAAAATTAAGAACATCAAAAAGAACGAAGACATGATAGATGTCAACTCCTTAGCTCTCTTTCCAAATGCACAGATTCCATTAAAATTTGAGATGCTAGTCATGGACAAGTTTAATGGCACCATATGTCCCAAAACTCACCTCAAGATGTATGTGGGTGCGATAAGACAATTTGGTGTGGATGATGAGCTTTCTGCTCAGTTATTCTAATAGTCCTTGACTAGAGCCTTTATTAAATGGTTACTAGATCTGGACTAAAATTATAAGAAAACTTGGGATGACATATGCAATGCATTTGTCACACAATACCACTACAATATTGAAGTGGATGTCACTCGAAGGGATCTAGAAATAACCAAGGTAAGGTCAAAGAGAATCCTTTACCATGTTCCTTACAAGGTAGACGGCAAAGAGGCCAAATGGTGAACTGTGCATCTAAAGTAGAGCAAATTGATATCATTGTCAAGAATCTTCTCCCTTAATACCAGACTCATCTGCAAACTCAGTACCTCCCTAGCTTTGAAGCTCTTATTTCCACCACTACTAAGATTGAGGATTTGATCCAATCGAGACAAATCAAGGATCCATCCTCTACTTTGAGGTATCACAAGAACATTAACTACATCACCCAAAGAGAAAGGGAGGTAAATGTTGTCTCCTGTCACTGGCAAATGAAGTTAAAAACAAGGAGGACTTTCTCTAAGCTGGGCATGCCCCTCAATGTCATTTACAACAAAGCCTTAGAAGCTAATATGTTTAGACCATTAGAACCATGACCTCTTGTAACAACCCACACCCACCTTAGGAATTTTCGTGATAAATTGCTTGATTTAGAACTATTAAGGTTAAGTGTGTGCTTTTGTGAAAATTAGTGATCTAAGTGATTGATGAGCATGTGGCATATTAAATTAATTTTAATATGCATAATATGAGTTTCTATTGTAAAATAAATGATTTACATGAAGTGCATTTGCATAAAGGAATTTATTTTAAATAAAATGATTTTTCATGCATAATGACAATTTTTAAGCATAAAATGATTTTATGAGTATTTTAAAATAATTTTTAAAATAAATATTTTTGGAGAAAATATTACAGAAATAAAAAGAAAAATATTCTTTTTAATTTTTAATTATAATCAACCCAAAATTTAAATAAAAAACCCAAATACCCAAAAGCCTACTACACTAAAATCCTCCTAACCTAGTTCATTAAGGGTATTAGTGGAAATTTCACCCAAACCCTATTATATATTCTAAATTTCGGCCATAATAGAGTTCCAGCAGCCATCACCTTAATTTTTTTATATCTTGGCAGAAAAATTCTCTCAAAATATTCCTCTTTACTGAAATTAAGAAAACACCTTTCCGTTTCGCGATTCCTTGACCGTAATTGTAAGTTTTTCTTCTCTTTGAATTTCTAAACTGATTTCTATAAAATAAATTATGGAAAAATTATTTTGAATTGGTTGATTACTTATTTTTAAAGATTTAATTCTGTTTGGGTGAGTTTTTGGGAGAAAAAATTCATTTTCTACTGAAAACATAATTCTTTCCGCGAGATTTCTCCAAAAGTGAATTTTATAACTTAAAATCACAATTTTTATGCATAAACATCACTAGGGGGTGATTTGTGCATTGTTGTTTTCTAAACTAATTTTTGATTTGTTTTGATGGAAAATATTGGATTAAATAATATTTCTGCATATTTCTGTGATGACTGGAAAGTTTCAAAAAACAAAGGAGTTCAAGGTTTTTGTGTTAGAACTTAGAAGTTGGAAAATTCTCTTACTAAATTGATATGTGGCTACTGATTTGTGTGAGGAAGTACTCTCATATGATATTTGTTTTGTTAGATGAAAAATAATGATTTGAATCATCTGTTTGTTTATTGCTGTAATGAACGAAAAGCGTGGAAAGCGCAAAAACTCATGATTTTTCACCTAAGCCTTTAAACTTAGAATTTTTTCATATAATTACTATCTACGGCTGCCGAATCATGTATGGATGTGTTCTAAACTGATATTTGCTATGATTGAATGAAAAATAATAGTTTAAACAACCTATTTACATATTTCTGAAATGATCAGAAAATACCAAAAAAAAGAAAACTCATGGTTTTGTGCTCTATAATTCAAAAGTTGACTTTTTATGTATAAACAACACCAAGTGTGGCCGATTCATATGGATTAAAATTCTAAGATGATTTTTATTGTGTTTACCCAATGATGAGAAATTATGAATACATACATACATACATATATATATATATATATAAGAAGTCTTGGATCATTTTACTCAAGCCGTCCCTGTTATGACATGATGATACAATGAATATGGTTTTTGGTTTTTCATTCATGCCAATACTTATTGATTCTTTGCCATTTTTTATTTCATTTAATATTTCATTCAAATTGGATTCAAGATAAGGAAAAGGAAAGGAAACAGGATGCATAGGATCATAAGAAGAAAAGTTGAGCTTTTTGTTATGAATAAAAGAGCCGTTGTCCATTATTACATCAAATTTAAAAGAAAGACCAAAAGGTTTGACTATTGACTCAAATGAAGAATCGGAACTACAAGACTCTTACTGGGTTCTAACTTGAATTCTGACTCAGACTCAGACTCTGGTTCAGACTTGGACTTGGACTCTGGCTCAGACTTTGACTTGGACTTGCCACCATCTCCCTTCTTCTCATAATACCAGTTGTCAGGTTGGGTTTGAGTTGTTTGGATGAATTTGGTTAGGTCAACCACTTCTTCATCTCCTATCATGCAAATTTGCTCAGAGAGAGCAGCCTCCATATTATCCTCCCAATCTTTTTCTAAGATGAGAACTGGTTCATAGTCTTCTAAGGAAAGCTTGACATCAAAGGAGAGTTCAAAACCAAGGATTACCTTCTTAGTAATGGGATAGACCCAAGGTTCTGGAAAACCACAGTATGGACAATTCTCACCCTCCTTCACAAAGTATCCATTAAGTGTCTTCAAATAAGGGCACATGGATCAATCATACGACTCACCTTTCTTAAGGGCTGCCATTTTCTCTTTAGCCCTTTTCTTTGCCTTAACCAGATCTTCTTTGGTAGGTTTGTAACCCAGACCAAATGGTGGGTTAGCCATAGGGTATTCTTTGAACTGGCTCACTCCTTACTGTCTCTTTCCTAGTCCTAATCTAGGGAAATAATTCATTTTTCTCAACATATTAGCCACAACAATATTTCCATAAGATCAAAATCAAAAGGCACAAGCTTGAGCTTTTTACCTCCCTCTTTTTCTATGAATTGTACTATCTCAAAAGCAAAACTTGATAATGGCAGAGTTGGTAACTCAGGCTATATCTCTAGAATTGGCACAGAACTTGGGATCTGACTTTTCCCATGCATATCCCCCTTTACAGTGACAACAAAAGATCCATAAGGAAATTTTAGCTATTGATGGAGGGAAGAGGGGATAGCCTTAGCTTGATGTATCCAAGGTCATCTAAGGAGGAGAATAAAGCATGCTGGTACATCAATAACTTAAAATGGAATAGGATAAGTGACAAGTCCAATGATGACATCCAAGGTAGCCACACCCAGGACCTCCCTCTTTGTGTTATCATATGCCCTTACAATCTAGTCAGAAGGTGTAAAGTTCGAAGCCTCTAATCCTAAGTAACTTGCCACTTTTAATGGACAGACATTTAAAGCAAACCCATTGTCTATCAATACTATGGGAACTGTTTTCCCTTGAGTAAGGACTATTATATATAAGGCATGGTTGTGATTTAGCTCCCCCTTAGGTAGGTCATGGTCATTGAAAGAGATAGAGGTAGCTTTTGTGGTGTTGGTGAGAGAAGCCACTAAAGACTCAGGGGTGATATTTATGGGAGCTTGGCATTGGTTCAACGCCTTGCAAAAAGTTTGGCGATGAGGGTACAATGATTGAATAAGGCTCTAAATAGATATGTTGGCTTGGGTCTTTTTTAGCTGCTTAAGGATAGGATCTTCATCAGGTTCAGTGCTTCCTTTTATCATTTCAGCAGGGGATGGGATAGGTTGGCTGGGTGGCTAGTTATCATATTGGATAGGTGCTTGGTGGATCTTGCCACTCCTAGTTATAGCATCAATCTCTTCCACAAGATTACTCAAATCCAAAACACAATAATATTCAGAAGCTGACTGAATCAAAGAGATAGGATTAACTTCGAGATTAGTAGTGGTAATAAGGTTAATTTGGTGGTTAGGGAGAGGATTGGTGGAAATGTTGAATCTTGGTTTGGGAGGTATGATGTCCCCACTATCTATAAGATCTTATATTTTATGCTTCAAATTCTGACACATTTTTGTTTTATGGCCAGCCTTTTGGTGATACTCATAGTACTCATTAGGATTGTGAATTGCAGGAAGTGGGTCAGGAAGAGCTCTTGGTTTCAAGGCTTGATCAACTTGGCTTCTAAAGCTTTCTTGTACACCATAACTAGAGGAACCACTAACTCAATAAAGGACCTTCTCTCTAACCTTAATGGCTGATGATGAGAAATGGCAGATATCTCCCCTTCCCTCTTATTATTTGAGGCCGTGACATTAGCTTGGTAGGGAGTACTCTTCTTGTATCTATTATGGGTGGTCTCATCCTTAATGTAGCCACTTTGGATCAAATCTTCTATTTTGGAGGCAGTGGCAATAAGGGCTTTGAAGCTTGTGAGGTATTGTGTGAGGAGATGATTATAGTATACTAGCAAAAGGTTCTTAACAATTATGTCAACCTGCTCTTGTTTAGTTGGTCGATTTACCATTTGGGCTGCTTTTTCTCTCCACCTTGTAAGGAACGAGGAGAAAGATTCCTTCGGGTTTTGCTTGGTAGTGTCCAAATCTCTCCTTGTGATATCCACTTCAATGTTGTACTCATACTGCTTCACAAATGTATTGCAGATATCTTCCCAAGTCCTCTTTTTACTTATATCCAGGTCTAAAAACCATTTTATGGTAGTTCTAGTGAGAGATTATTGAAACAATTAGGCAAGGAGCTTATTATCAACCCCCAAAGGAGTCATTGCCCCCACATACATCTTCAAGTGCGTCTTAGGGCATGTTGTCCCATTGAATCTATCCAGTATTGGCATTTTGAACTTTGGTAGAGTTCTGGCATTAGGAAAGAGGGCTAAGGAACTGACATCAATCACGTCATCATTTTTCTTAAAGTTTTTGAGGGTCTTTTCCATGACATCAAATTTTTCCATCATAGTTTTGGCATTCATATGGGAAGAAAATTCCTTTCCTTGAAAAAGATTCAAAGGAGAAAGAGTGGTAGAATAAGTGGCATTCGGCATTTGGGAAGTGACAAGTGATGGGGTAACATCTGGAATTGGGATAAAGGGTGAGATGATATTTAGGTGTGCATCAATTATAGCCTTTCCTTTATCAGTTAAGTCAATATTTGCAACAACTTGGGTCACGCTTGGAATGGTTTGGTTTGGTGTAGTATTTGGACTAAGGCCAGATCGACTCATCATAGCTTGAACTTCCTCCAAAATGGAATGTCTCTTCTCTTTAAACTGGGCTCATTGGGCCTCCAAAATAGCTTGAAAATTCCTTTCTTGCTTTAAGAGATGATTTGTTAAGAATGAGTTCAATTGGGCCTCTTCCTCCGTATTAGTTTCATTCAATCCACTTTCTTCAAATCCACTTGTTCCCTCGGCCATCTTAGGTACCTTGTGATAAGGAAAAAAGTAGACAAAATGAGTATAGGACCAAGGTAATATAGCAAGATGATAGACCTTTGGGCTAACATTGGCATTTTTAGGGATGGGTATTTTAGTGAACCATAGGTTTAGTGAGCTTTCCACTTGTCTCAAGGTTCTTGGATGACAAATGTGTGCATGAATGAAAAGTCATTTCATGAATACAATAAGGCTTCTTTTATGGTACATATAACCTAAGGTCCAAGTTCTAAGTTCATTACATAAAAGGGATAAGGTAGCTTGGTTTGAGGTACCTGTCACACTAAAGCAATGATATAACTAATCACATGTGAATCAAAGAGCCTCGTGTGGGTCCAACAATACGTGCATACTCGTTACACCTTTGAAAAGATCAAAGGATTCATCGCAAGGTGGATGATTTCACTATCAGTGAATAGACCCAAGGAGGGTTACCCACTTAATGTTACTCACTATCCATTATTTTCCTAGAATAAGGTTGAATGACAAAGAGCCTATGCAAGTGATGCATTCAAAGTTACAATTATATTAAAAGGCCAAACTTTTTTAAACCAATTAGTAGTCCTCTTATTTTTTCCTTTTAAAAAAGAAAATTTTTTCGGAGACTAGGTTTTCAGTTTAACAAAACATGTTTGGCCAAGTAATATAAAAGTAACTTAAAATATATTTCATGAACAAGTAAAATGCATAAACAATTTATAATATGTATGATCATTGATTTCAATTATAAATACTAGTAATAATTCAAGGTAAGATTAATCATTACAAATAAAATCCTAAAACATAGGGGATACCTCCTCTAGCCCTTATGGGTACTGGGAAAGTCACACATTCCCCAAACTAATCCTAATAATAAAGTAAATGAATAAACACAAAAAATAAGTGAAAAAGGTGATAGGGGGATAGTTGATTAATTTTAATTAGATTCGATGCCTGAACCAAGCATGCCTACATATCCCTTTGAATAGGAAACAGAACCCACGCAGTTCTTCCTTCTTGTGAAGAGGTTAGTTTAGCCTAGCCACTTTATCATGTTTTGATTGATTGATTAAAAGAGGGTTGAATTAATAAATTAACTTAATTGATTACCAAATTGATTAACTAGCAACCTAGATGCATCAATTTAATTAACTAACTAAAATAGACAATAATCAAATAGAAAGGAAAAGAAGATTACCTTAAGCTTTTGCGGGTTGGGGATGTAAGGTGGATGGAGTGGATGACTGGATCACAATTCCACCTTTTCCACACAAGAGACACGAGCCTTGAACCATCAGAACGCAACTTTGCCTTCTCCACATGATGGACACGAGCCTTGGGCAAGAGACTTGCCTCGAATAGGCTAGCAGAAAGCCTTAAACTAGTTGAGTAGGAATCAAGGAGAAACTACCCAATGTGCTTTGCAAAGCAAAGAGCAGAAGCAAAGCAATTTACTTGAAGTTATAGCTTTTTAAGCCTCCAAGTCTATGTGTCTTGAGAGCAGAGAGGCCACTATATATAGGGGGAAGAATGAAGCATAAAGACTCAATTTTCCAATATGGGAGTAGAGACATACCGTCGGTGCCACACAAGCCTCTGTGGCAGCGCAAAAGCCTCTGCGGCAGTGCCGCAGAGAGCTTTGCCGTAAAGCTATGCGGCAATGGGTCGTCTTTCACCTGTTTTGCCTGGCTTTGCCCGTTCTTGCTCATTTCTCATTCGTTTTCCATGATTTCAGTTGTGTTATACTTGTTACTGAGTCTTAGATGATTTGATGATGATTAATGATGCTTGATTGATTCTTTTCCTGACTGAATGGTCTGTAATTCTGAGAGGTGCAGAATTAAGGATTCACAATGATTTAAACTAATATTTTTCATGTAAACATAAAAAAAATTAATTTAGAAAGCAATGTCACACAAATTGCCCCCTAGTATCCATATGCATGAAATTTTCAACTTTTAGGTTTTAGGGTTTACCTTTGATGGATTTGTAAAGAAAGAGTTGTGTTTACAGTTAGAAATTGATTTTCCTTCAAGAAAAAAAAAACCTAGGCTGAATTTAATAAGAAGATAAATAGTAAATATAGAGCCCCATATAGATTACTCTTGATTCATTTCATAAAAATCAAATAGTAACTTGAAAGAAGAGAAAAACTTACGAAGACGTTCACAAAATCGCAAGGCTCAGAAGCACCTTATGAATTTTGGTTAAGAGAGAGTTTTTGAGAGAATTTTTCTATAAAAATCTAATAGGAAAATAGAATGGTGATTGCCACAACTCAAGGGGGCTGAATTTTGCGTCATTATTGGGGTTTTGGTGCAAAAATTACAAGTTTGCCACTAATGAGCTAGGTTATGAGTGTTTTGGTATGTTGGGCCTTTAATCTAATTTATGGATTGATTTTAAATAATTAAAAATAAAAAACTTTGATTCTTATTTTCATTAAAATTGCCCTAAAAATATTAAATTAAAAATATTTGAAAATGCTTATAAAAATTATTTTATGCATAAAAATCGTTTTATGCATGAAAATTTACTTGTATGAAATAAATCATTTTATACTTTTGCACTTCACATAAATTACCTATTTCATATCCAAAATTCACATTATGCATATTAAAACTAATCTAGTATGCCACTTACTCATCAATAGCACATGAATTTTTATGAAAGCACATACTTTGTCATAGTTGTTCAAAATTAAGCAATTTTGTCACAAAGCTCCTAAGGTGGGTGAGGGTTGTTACTTTCTCACCCCCTTAAAAAAAATTCATCCTTCATATGCTCTCAAAAAGTTGAGGATGCTTTTGCTACATCTCTTCCTTGGCTTCCTAAGTACACTCGTCTATTTTATGATTTCGCCATTGGACCTTCATCATAGGAATCTCCTTGTTTCTCAATCTTTTTACTTGCCGATCCAGTTTAGCTACTGGTAACTCTTCATAAGACAGTTGCTCATATATTACAATGTCCAGAGGTGACAAAACATAGGATGGATCTGATACATATTTCCTCAATATAGAGATCTGAAATACCGGGTGCACATTTGCCATAGTTGGGGGTTGGGCAAGTCTATAAGAAATTTCCCCAACCTTATCCAAGATCTTGAAAGGACCAATGAAATGAGGTGATAGCTGCCCTTTCTTATAGAACCTTATGACACCTTTCATTAGGGAAACTTTCAAGAAAATGTGATCTCCCATGGCAAAATAAATGTCCTTTCTCCTAGGATCCGTATAGCTCTTTTGATGACTAAAAGCCATTTTCAATCTATCTTGTATCAATGGTACTTTTTTAATAGTCTCCTTAAGCAATTTTGACATCTCCGTATATTTGTCTCCAGGCTCAACCCAACTGACTGGAGAATGACATTTTGTTCTATACAAGGCTTCGTATAGTGCCATACTAATAGATGAATGGTAACTGTTGTTATAGGCAAACTCAATCAAAGGTAGGTACTTATCCTAACTACCACCGAAATCTAAGACACACATTTCTAACATGTCTTATAGTGTCTGAATTATCCTTTTGGACTATCCATCCATCTGAAGGTGAAATGCAGTACTAAAGTTTAATTGAGTTCCCAACACTTTTTGCAACTTTTCCTAAAACCTCAAGGTGAACTGAATGCCTCAGTTTGAGATGATTGATATCGATACTCCATGTAATTTCACAATCTCATCATTACACAACTGTGCATACTAGGCTGCAGAGTACATGGTCTTAACTTTTAGAAATGAGCTAACTTTGTTAATCGATTAACTATGACCCATATAGAGTCATAACCTTTGGAGGTTCTAGGCAAACTAACTACAAAGTCCATCATGATAAGCTCCCACTTCCACTCATGTAGTTTAATCTCTTATAGCTATCTAGAGGGTCATTGGTGTTCATACTTGACTTGTTGGCAAGTTAGTCAAGATGCCATAAACTTAGCCATGTCCTTCTTTAGTCTATACCACCAATAACTTATTCTTACGTCATGGTACATCTTAGTAGCTACAGGATGAGCACAGTAGGGTGTTTGATGTGCTTCCTTCAATATCCTTTCCCTTAGTCCATTCACATCAGGCACACATACTGTCTTATCACACCTTAGAATCCCATCTACTATTTCAAATTTAGGGTTCTTTTCTTTCTCAGTCTCATCTCTTAACCTAATGAAGTGTGGATCCTTATCTTGTGAACTTTTTATCTCCTCTAATAACCTTAACTTCACTTAGAAATGTGCCAATAGAGCTTCGATTCTCTAATCTCTAGCCTTAAGCCATGGCTAAACAATCCTCTTAATCTCTATCACATCTCACTTTTGAAATTTGACGGTCCTAGCATATGGGAAGACATAAAGTCACTCACACCTATAGAACCCACTCATGCATTTAATAACATTGACTAGGATCATACCAAACCTCATACATTAACTTAATGAAACCTTTTATAAAGGAAAACCTTAAGTTGCAAAAGAATAGTGAAAATATACTTTAAATACAATCCATAAGAAAAGAATATTTAAAGACTTCAAATCAGTGATTAAGCATAATGTTCAAAAATAAAACTCCCAAAACGAGGATTCCCAGAGCATCTAGAGACTCATCAAATTATAGTATGGTAATAAACTTTGACAAGGAAAGTTTCCAAGCTGAGTAGGTTGCTTGAGCGATCACCTAGCCTCAAAATGCTCACTTGGAACCACACAAGAAAGAGGAGTGAGATAGATGATCTTAATGAATAAATAATAAATCTTGAACAGTAACAGATATCCCTTTGTAAAGGCTGATAATTCATGAGTCATGGTTTGCAATTTAGCAAGGTTCACAAAAATCAACTTATAAACTTATAACTTATAGAGTAGATGTCACATCCCAATTTTAGAGATATGATGGTCCTAGAACATGGGGAGACATAAGGTAACCCACGCTCGTAGAACCCACTTGTACTTATACAAATCATGCCTAGGATTGTACTAAACCTCATGCACTAACTTAAATATCTAATAATTTAGGAAGAATAGTTTAACAAAATACTTTGAAAACATCTTATAAAGGAAATAACATTTAAAGTCTAAAAAAGATAAATCATTAATGATTAATATCCCAAAATAAACTCCTAGAGCGTCAACTAGTAACTCTTCATAACATAGTATAATTAAAGACTTGGACAAGGAATACCTTAAATGAAGTAGAAAGCTTGAGCCATAACCTTGCTTCCTCAAATTTGCTCACCTATAACCACACAAGAGAAAGGGGTGAGATAGATGATCTCAATGAGTAAATAATATAGCATTTACGATATCATATATCCCATTTTTCAAAGAAAGCCCATTGCGTATAACACATATGATTTACAAATCATGGTTTCACAGTTTCACTTTAGCAAGATTTTGACCATAATAGGTTTACAGAAATCACACTTGTAACACTTATCATCCATAAAGAGTAAATGACTATGCTAGCTCATTCACTCGAGGGAGAGGTGGCCTCATACCAAATTCCAACTCCCAACCCATAACTTATAAAGTCGTGAAACTGATCAAGCTCCATGGCTAGAACTACCCCTTTTAGCTGAGGTGGATACACAACCTGTATCTATCTGGTTAAGATCATGTGCACAGGTTCTGATGATTACCTGCATCGGCACGAGGATTTTTGCATAAAGGGTTAGAGGTAAGATAGCTAGAGCTAATGGTATACACATATAACAATAACACTTAAGGCAATAATAACATGTACCACAATAACAATAGCAATTTAGCTTTTTCAACAAAATATACAATAATAGTGTAGTTCCATAAAGAAAGTAGGTAGGTGCAATTACAAAAGGTTTTTCATATTATTAAATAAACATTATTGGTTTTGGACGAATTATCCTTTGGCAACCCAAGCTTAACAAAGAAATCACATAATAAAATTTAAAATGGAAGTGAACTTGGTTTTCAAGAATCTCAAAGGTTCCCCTTAACTTAATCGTGATAGCTTGTACTTATAACAATAGCATAATGTTTACTCGCCTTATGGTTCCTTTACTCCTAGTACTCGTAGTCTTTGAACCTCTAGAACTCCTCAAGCTCTAACATAATATTTAATTCAATATTTAATATATATTTAATCATCATGCTATCCAATCTCATAACTACCCCATGCAAGTATAACATTCGTATACACTTAGAGTTGCACATGGATGTACACTCATCATTTGCACATAACATGTTGACTTTCAAAGTTTTGCCCATTTAGCCTTTCTAGGCTCACATGAAAACACATTATAAATCATACCAATACTTTTCTTAAGTCAAGCATAATGTCGTGATCTTAATATCAAGCCACTTTAACAATAGTTTTAGTACACTTAACACTTTCATACATGTCAACTTATCAATAGCCTTTCAAGTGTCATGCCTATCTCTTATGCCTAATTCATTCAATTAACCTTCTCATCAATTCAAGATCCTAAATTCATTATTGACTCATCATAAAACTTATTTCCATATTACCCAATCATATTCACATTGCAATAACAACATAAGGTTAAGATACCTTAACTATACCAAATTGTCTCTAGCCTTGTCTAAAGTCATTCCTTCAAACAACATGCAATTTAACCATTTATCATTCATTCATACATTCAAATAATCATTAAAATATACTACATAAAAATTATAGACATTGGGATAAGAATCCTATAGTAGGTTGAATGCCCTATAAAAGAGAAAAACTGAATTTTCTTACTTTTCGCACTTTTCGTCTATTACAGTAATATGTAGAAACATGGTTGAACCAAGATTTTTCATGTAATCAAAACAAAAATCATTATGGAACATGAACATATAGGAATTAGTACATATATTGATCCATATGCATGAAAATTTCTAACTTTAGAATTTAGGATGAAAAACCATGAGTTTTCTTGTTTTCAGTATTTTTCGGTCATTACACCAATATGTAAACATGTGATTTAAACAATTATTTTTCATTCAAACATAAAAAATATCAATTTAGAATCCCAAAACACACCAATTGGCAGCCATTAAATTTTTAAATCATAGAATTTTACTACTTCTAAGTTCTAGGATGAAAATCTTGAATTTCCTTATTTTTCAAAACTTTTTAGTCATTACAGTAATATGAAGAAATATGATTTAATTAGATATTTTTCATGTAAACACATCAAAAATTCATTTAGAATACAATTATGCAGAAATCACCCCTACCCCCCCCCCCCCCCGGCGGTTTTGTAGTGTTTATGCATGAAAATTTTAATTTTGAGTTGTAGGATTCACCTTTGAAGAAATTGCGTAGAGAGGTCAGTGTTTTCGATAGAAAAATTGGTTTCTCTCTCAAGAATTCACCTAGGCCAAACTTAATCAATAAAAATCAATAAATATTTAGTTCAAACTAATTTTCCCATTATTAGTTTCCTAAAAATCAAATAGCAAATTGAAAGGAAAGGAAAAACTTACGAAACAATCGCGAAATCACAAAGTTTAAAGGTATTTTGTGAATTTCATTAGAGAGAATAATTTTGAGAGAATTTTTCTATCAAAATAATAAAATAATAGAATACTGGCTGTAGAATGAAGGGCTGGCCAAAATTCATATAATATATCTAGAGTTTTGGGGAATTTCAAAGATTACCCTTAATGAGCTAGGTTAAGAGTGTTTTGGTATAGTGGGCTTTTGGGTATTTGGGCTTTTTAATTAATTTTAGGGCTGATTATAGGTAATTAAAATAAAAATATTTTTCTTATTATTTCCAATAAAATTACCCCCAAAATATTTATTCAAAAATATTTTAAAAATCCTCATAAAAATTATTTTATGCTTAAAAATCACTTTGTGCATGAAAATTCAATTTATATGAAATAAATATTTTTATGCTTATGCATTTCATATAAACCACTTATTTCACCATAATAATTCATATTATGCATATTAGAATTAATCTAACAACTCACTAATGACATAAGGCATGAATTTCTATAAAAATACACACTTAGTCCTAATAGTTTTAACTTCAAGCAAATTGGTCATGAAAACTCCTAGGGTGAGTGTGGGTTGTTATAGTTGACCGCTTATTAGCTCATTCACTAAAGGGAGAGGTGGCATCATACCAAATTCTAACTCCCAACTTGTAACTTATAAAGAAGTATGAAACTTATCAAGCTCCACGACTAGAACCGCCCCTTCTAGCTGAGGTGGATACACTACCCCTATCCATTGGGTTAAGACCATATGCACAAGTTTCGATGATTACCCATATCAGCATGAGGATTTCTATATAAAGGGTTCATGATACCATAGCTAGAGCTAATGGCAATCATTTATAACAATAGCATTGAAGAATGCAATCATATGTAACATAATAGCAATAGCAGTTTAGCTTATTGAACAAAAGATAATAACAATGTGGTTCGAGAAAGAAAGTAAGGTAAGACAATAATTACAAAGGTTCTTTCTTATTATTGAATAAACATTTAGAGTATTAGACTAATTGTCCTTTGGTAACCCAAGAGCTTAATAGAGAATTCATATAATTATAATTTAGGATAACAAGGAACTTGGGTTTCAAAAATCTCAAAGGTTCACATAACTTGATAACTTGCACTTGAAACATGAACATAATGTTTACTCACCTTATGGCTCATCAGCTCCTAATTGTTGTAGCCTTTGAACTTCTAATACTCCTCAAGCTCTAACATAAAATTGCAATTCATTACTTAGCATTTGTTTAACATCATGCTATCCTATCCCATAACTACCCTATGCGCATATAACATTCACATATACTTGGAGTTGCCCTTATAAGTGTACTCATCACTTGCACATAACATATTGACTTTAAGTCTTGTATACTTTGCCTTCATAGGCTCACATGAAACCACATTATAACTCATATTATGACTTTCCTAAAGTCAAACACAATATAATATGATCTTAATATCAATTCAATTTAACATTCAACTTGGTACACTTAATATTTCTCATATATATCAATTTAACATGTAACCTTAAAAGTATCATGCTTATCTCTTTTGACCAAATCATACCATCCATCTCATAGTCAATTTAAGATCATTAATTCACTATTCATACATCATAAGACATATTTCACATGTCACTTAGTCATGTACATATATTATTCAAATGTAGTAATAAGGTTAAGAAACCTTAGGTAGGCCGAATTGTCTCTAGGCTTTGTCTAGAGTTATTCCTTCAACCAACAAGTAATTAAATCATTTATCATTCATGTATACATGACAAAAATCATTAAAACATGTCATACAAAAATTATAGGCATTGGGATCAAAACTCCAATGTAGGCCGAATGCATACTTTCATGGAAAACATGAACTTTCTTACTTTTCGCACTTTTCGTTCATTATAGTAATATGCAAAAACATGATTTAAACTAATATTTTCATATAAACATAACAAAAATCATTTTAGAATACATATACATAGGAATCGGCACCTCTTTGAAAACATATGCATGAAAATTTTCAATTTTAGGTTTTAGGATGGAAAACCATTGGTTCTCTTACTTTTCATACTTTCTGATCATTACAGTAATATACAAAAATATGATTTAAATCAACTTTTTCATCTAAAAACAACAAAAATTAGTTTTTAATATATCAATAAGCAAAGCAACAGCCCCCTATATAATTTCACATGAAAATTCCAACTTTTAAGTTTTAGGGTTCACCTTTGGTGGATGTGCGAAGAAAGGGTTGTGTTTACAGTTGAAAATCAGTATCTCCTTCAAATAATTCACCTAGGCCAAATTAAACATCAATAAAATAGTAAATATATAGACCCAAATAGATTTCTCATGGTTAGTTTCATAAAAATCAAATAATATATTGAAATGAAGAAAAAACTTACGTAAAACGATCACAAAATCGCAAGGTTTGAAGGCACTTTGTGAATTTCATTTGAGAGAATATTTTTGAGAGAATTTTTCCATAAAATTTTGATGGAAAATAGAATGGTGGCTCCTACAATAGGGCTACCCAAAATTTAGGTTTATATATTTAGGGTTTTGGCAAAATTACAAGTTTGCTATTAATAAGCTAGGTTAGAAGTACTTTGGTGTATTGGGCCTTGGTGAGTTGGGCCTTTTAATTTTTTTTATGGGCTGATTATAAATAATTAAAAATAAAATATTTTTCTTATTATTTTTATTGAAATTCCCTCTAAGGTATTTATTTAAAAATATTTTAAAAATGCTCATAAAAATTATTTTATACATAAAAATCACTTTGTGCATGAAAATTCACTTTATGTGCAATAAATTAATTTATGCATATGCACTTCACCTAAATCACTTATTTCACATTAATACTTCATATTATGCATATTAAAACTAATCTAACATGCCATATACTCATCAATCATATAACACATGAATTTTCATAAAAGTACACATGTCACAATCTAATTTCTAGGTTGTGATTGTCCTAGAGTTCAGGGAGACATAAGGTCACCTAAACCCATAGAACACCATTGATCCTATTATTATTTTACAATCCTTCCCAAGATTGAAACCACATTCATTCTTTATCCTTTCCCATTATTTCTTAAACCATTCATTTATAGCCATTACACTTTGGTGTCATCTCATGATCAGGAATAGAACATCATTTATAAATCTAAACAAATACTATCCATACATTCTTACTTACTATCATAGGTATTTTTGTATAATAAATATTATCTATTATTATACTACTCTCTAACATAACATATTTTAATACTAAGCCTTGAAACACCATGTAGCTCTAGATTGGTTATTCTTCAAAATAACACAAGTAATACAAATATAACACTTTTAGCAAGTCCCAAGCGAAGAAACATAGCTTGGAGTTTACCTTGCTAACGGATCACCCCAACCTAAAAAATTATAAACAACTACAGGATGAGATAAGCTCAGTGAGCACAAAATAAAATAACATAACATGTAGGCAATGAAGAGATTATTACTTAGGTTGATTCAAGATAACAATGGAGTGATATTAACCAAAATTGGCCATATTGAACTTTAGAATGCATTTTAGTAGAAATAATAATGTCTTGGAAGCAAACAGCTTCCCATAAATAAATATTAAAGAGTGGCAGCCTAAGCCTTGCTCACTCACATACATCACATTATGCAAGACTGATCAGGCCATGGGGTTAGGCATTCCCCCATAAAAGAGGTCAGGTACTCTCGCCCTACCCACGGTCTTATACCAATTGCACAAGGTCTGATGTAATTCCACACATCAAAGAGGATTTCTATAATAAGAATCTAATGAAAGATAGTTTGGCATAATAATCATTCTCATCATTAAGCATAACATAGGACCAAAGCAAAAGGATCATCATGGTCAATTATAATATAAGGAGGATGTGAATTTCCAAGGGTTCAACAATCAATAAGCAACCATATATCAAATGTCATTTCAAGTTCATGACAAGGATTGATAATTCAAACAATGGTTGCAAGCAAGAGCTGGTTACATCATATTATTGAGTACTCACCTTAACTCCTTTGCTCCTATCGATTGTTCATTCTTGATTAGTTTAATATCCTTCTCGGTCTTAAGCAATT
Organism: Reutealis trisperma; assembly: GCA_947687605.1. Taxonomy (NCBI): domain Eukaryota; kingdom Viridiplantae; phylum Streptophyta; class Magnoliopsida; order Malpighiales; family Euphorbiaceae; genus Reutealis; species Reutealis trisperma. Next base: position 187,851 of record CANTUT010000327.1, on the reverse strand, counting down.
TCCTTGCCCTCCATAACATTTCAATTTCACATTAATTAGTAACTAGTGGTGTTACTAGTTGTATCTTTTACTTGTTCTACTACTTCCACTTATAGTAGGGATGTATCAATTTTGTCACACATATACTTATACTTTATTATTACTTCTAAGCATCTCCAAACTAAATTCCTCATTCAATTTCATGATTCCAAGTCTACATTTCCAAAATTCTCAAATTGTTCCATAAATCCTAGAATTTTGGGAAAACTATCAATTTCACTTTCAAATTGCAAATTGACTAGAGATTCATCAAATTAACACCTAGGCAATCAATTCCCACCAATTAATTTGAGTTAATTTACTTTTATTCATATGAACCCTAACTTATCCCATTAATATCAAATTTAGGGAAAATTCCTAATTTCTCATCAAATCTTCAAATTAGTTAAAGAAATATGAAATTAACATATCATATAACATATATGATTACCTAATTATCTAACTACAATTAACTTATCAAATACAATAAGGCACATACTCACAATCTGTTAAAAAAATCACATCAATAAACTTTTAGCTTAATCTATACCTATGTTAATCTCTTGTTCAAACCAATCTTAAAACTAATCCTATCCCTTAACCTTGAACAAAAGTAATAGAACCTTTAATTTCACCTTTAATCACATATAATCCCAAGCATTTCATTTCTTTATATCTCTAGTAATGTTAACATATATAATAACACCTTACTCACTACTTCCATTCATTATTTATCATATTAGTCCTATAAGAGTCCAGTAAATAACTCCAAATTAATAACTCCAACTGATATTTGATAATTCTCTTTCCACATTAATAATTATTACTTAATCTATTATATCCTTAATAAATATCTTCGTGTTTAGGACTTTGCTAACGTTACGATTTCTACACTGCCATCATTCATCAATTAAAACATATTTAAACTTAACAAATATTCCTATATATATCATATTCCAAACAAACTTGAATTCTTTTAAGTTACAATCCCAAATAAATTTTTCATAACTATTTCAGACTTACTCCATAATATATACATCATTATTATGACTTGATTACTTAATGCCCCGTAATTTTCATACCTTTAGTTCGTAATATCATCTCACTTTAGGCTTCCACTTGCATCTTGAAATACTTCACATTCCTAATCATTTAACTTATCCATATTAAAATAATAAACCTTCTAATACCATTGCTATTCAATAAAATCTTCATGCAACTCTTATATTTTTCCAAATCCATGCCATTCTAGGTTATCTCAATAAAAATTCTTCCTATACTAAAGATTACTACTAAATTTTCCAATAACCTCAATTGGACATTATTGCATCTAATGCCTTAGAAAATTTCTCATCCAAAGGACTCTAATCCCTTTCAGGTATGTTTAAAACTATTTAAATTTTCAAAACTACATAGAATCATTTATAACTAAAACATTTTCATCCTTGCATGTAACATGCAACCTTAATGCAATGCTTGATACGATTCATGATGTATGATTGATGATGATTCATAAAGCAAAACTCAGTGCATATAGATAGACACACTAGATGCAAGTATATAATCAAATCAAATCTAGAACATTTTATCTTAAAATCATGTTATACCCTCATAGATCAAGTCCTTATGGATCCTCAAATTTACAATTCATATGGCCTTAACATCTATCATCTTATAAAAGTTCAAATCCTTTTACTTTGATTGCACCCTATATACTCAAAGGAATCTCATCACTAAAGGATCTCTACTAGCATCATACTTATCCTTTTATCAACATTACAAGTCTGATAATAGTTATACTTTTATATCTCCCCCTCTTAAAAGAAATTCATCATCGAATTTCAATACTTACTCACATATTCTCAAAAAACTAGGGATGCTTCTACCGTATCCCTTCCTCGGCATCCTAAGTGTACTCATCCATTCCATGATTATGCTAGTAAATGTTAATCATAGATATCTCCTTAATACACCAATATCTCCCATTCTTAGTTCAAAATTTTAATTGCTTTCCTCTATAGTCAATACAAGAAGTTGTCGTCCATCAATGTCTATCTCACAATCCTTAAACAATACCTTAATCCCATCATTTCTCCCCAAAGGGTCAACATTACTAGGGGTTCATTAATTTATTCCTTATCTTTGCCTAGACTCCTAGCAAAATATGGAGATACAAATGAATCTATAGCACTAGAACTAATCAGGCATCTTGTATCAGAACTTTGAAAAGGAATAATGCCTTTTTCTTTTTAAATCACACTAGATAAAAATTCCTCCTCTGACTATACTTGATATCCATATAAGTGATAGAGAACTTCCTACCTTTCTTGCTATTCTACTCTATATGATAGTATCTAAACCCCAAATTCCTTAATACACTTCATTTGCTTCATACCATATACTTATATAAAATGTAACTAATTCATTTTATTCTCCTACTGATCCTTAAATATCCTTCCTCTTTTTTTTGGTGTCAATCAAAATTACCATTTAGTAACTCTATTTAATTCATATATCAAACCATTGTAACATGTAAGCATTTCATACCTCACAACATTATACCTATCAATCATTAATCTAAATTGGATCAAAACTTAGTCAATTTCTCTTTCTAATCCACTTAACCCTACTATCAACTATCATATTTACCATGCATTTAACATAGGTACTCATCATACCATATCATATCACAAGGCACATGTCATGTATGAATCGCATATCACATAGTTTTGCACATATCACATATCATAATCATGTAGCATATATCTCATAATATCACACCATATCATAATAATGAAGGAAATCATCTCATACTAGGTAACTAGGCAATCAAGGAAAATCATTCATATCATATAAAGTGCTATGTTGTTACGTCAATCATCATATCTACTTGGCCTAATTCTCGTGTCCACCTCCAGAGCAATCAAGAGCGACATGGCCACTGCTGCCACATTAGTAGCAAAGAAGATCTCTATCTTGATGGCAATTAGTTGAAGATCCAAACCTCACTGGAGAGTTGCTCCATATCCTCTCTCAGTGCATGAATCATGACCTTAAGACGTCGATTTTCCTCCTTCAAGTATGAATAGTTATCCTCCTATTTATGAACCTCACTATAAACCCAATCAAGATCTAAGCGCTCCTCAGGGTCCTCTTCTTCATTAGGGGTCCCCTGTTTCATGGGGTGAATCATAGATACCACTTTCTCGAACATCTCTAGCCAAGTCCTTTTACAGGTCACACGAGGTGCTCTGGATCGCTGTCCTCGAGCAGGCATAATCTTCTTGGTCATCTATCAGAAGAATCATAAGACAAGCAAACAATAACAAGGATTACTAAAATCTACTAGGATTTTGCGGAACTATACTAACGATAGATTGCAAGGGACATGACAGGAAAATTCCTATGCTTTAGGATTTTACTTAACCAACTCATATAAAACAAGCCTAAACTAGACTTTTAAAACTACGGCTCTGATACCACCTTTGTCACATCCCAACCTTAGAGATATGATGGTCTTAGAATATGGGGAGATATAAGGTCACTCACACCTATAGAACCCATTTACATATAAACAAATCATGCCTAGGATCTTATCAAACCTTTTACAATAACTTGATTAAAACATTTAGATGAATACCTTAAATTGTGGAAGTCTAAAATAAATTATTACATGTAAAATCCTTATGGAAAATAATATATATCAATAAGTATCAATCAATATTCTCGGAGCATCTAATGACAAGACTTCATAAAAATAGTATTATTAATAACTTGGACAAGGAATTCCCCAAGCGAAGTAGAATGCTTAGGCCATCACCTTGCCTCCTCACATTTGCTCACCTAGAACCACACAAGGAAAAAGGAAGGGGTGAGATAGATGATCTCAATGAGTAAACGAAAAGGCACATACATTATCACATCTTCCTTTGAAAAGGAAACACATAGCTTATACACATAGTTCATGATTTATAGATCATGAATCAGGTTGCAATTTAGCAAGGGTTTAATTTGGGAAGTTTGCATAAATCACACTTATCACTTATGATGAGTGAAAGCTATTGCTCTATCACTTGAACACTTAAGGAGAGGTGGCCTTATACCAAATTCCAACTCCTATCACTTATTAGGCATGAAGCTGATCAGGCTCCATGGCTAGAACTGCCCCTTCTAGCTGAGGTGGATACACTACCCTTATCCATCGGGTTAAGACCATGTGCACAAGTTTCGATGATTACCTACATCGGCATGAGGATTCTGCATAAAGGGTAAAAGGTACCATAGCTAGAGCTAATGGTAATCACAATTAATAATATCACATAAGGCAATAATAACATGTATTCCAATAACAATATTGGTTTAGCTTTCAAGCAAAAGATACAATGATAGTGTAGTTCCAGAAAGAATATAAGTTAGGGTGTTAATCACAAGAAATCCTCATTGGGATGAACAAAATAGTTTTGGACTAAGTGTCCCTTGGCAACCCAAACTTGTCAAAGAATTCATGTAATAATATTTAGAATAAAAAGAACTTAGGTTTCAAAGATCACAAAGGCTCACATAAAAATATATCACATTCTTATAACACAACATGATGTTGTTCACACTAATAACATGAATGTGGCATTTGCCCACACTTGAAGAATGAATACGATGTTTACTCACCTTGGGGTTCCTTTGCTTCTAGTATACATAGTCCCTTTACACTTCTAAAGCTCCTCAAACTCTAACATAATATTTGATTTAATACTTAGTATTTATTTACTCATGATGCTCCTATCCCATAACTACCCCATGCACATATAGCATACACATACACTTAGAGTCCACACATAGGCGTACTCATCACTTGCACATAACACATCGACTTTGAAAGTCTTGCATACTTAGGCTTTATAAGCTCTCTTGATATCACATTACAATCACACTAATACCTTTTTAAGGTCATTACAATATTATTACCTCAATATCAATTCACTTTAACAATTATCTTAATTCACTTTACACTTCCATACATGTCATCTTCACAATTTACCTTTCAAGCGTCATGATTAACTCTTATGATCCCTTTCACTTCATCAATTCATAACCATAAGTTCATCATCGAGTCATCATAACATCTAATCCCATATTTCTCAACCACATTTGCATTCTAAACACAATATAATGTTAAGATACCTTAAGTATACCATAATGCATTTAAGCTTATCTAGGATCATACCTTCAACTAACATGCAATTTTATCATTTATTGTACATACATACATGTCAAAAATTATCAAAACACATCATATAAAATTTATAACCATTAGGACAAAAAGATTCATGTAGGCCAAATGCATCACCAAGGTAACAACTAAATTCTTCTTCTTTTTGCACTTTCCGTCTATTTCAGAAATATATAAAAACATGGTTTGAACCAAGATTTTTCATGTAATGCAAAAAAAATCATTTTAGAATTTAAATTCATAAGAATCGGGCACTCTTGGTGTTATTTGTACACAAAGGTTCAACTTTTGAATTATAGAGCACAAAACCATGAGTTTTCTTGTTTTCGGTATTTTCCGGTCATTTCAGAAATATGTAAACAGGTTGTTTAAACTATTATTTTTCATTCAATCATAGAAAATATCAGTTTAGAACACATCCCTACATGATTCAGCAACCATAGATAGGGTTTATACAAAAAAAATTCCAAGTTTAAAGGCTTAGGTGAAAAATCATGAGTTTTCGTGCTTTCCGCGCATTTTGTTCATTTCAGTGATAAACAGACACATGATTCGAATCATTATTTTTCATCTAAACAAAACAAATATCATATTAGAGCACTTATTCATACAAATTGGCAGCCATATGTCCATTCAAGAGTCATATTTTCCAACTTCCAAGTTCTAACACAAAAACCTTGAACTCCTTTGTTTTTCGAAACTTTTCGGTCATCACAGAAATATGCAGAAATATTATTTTATCCAATATTTTCCATCAAAAAAAATCAAAAATCAGTTTGAAACACAACCAAAATTGCCGCCCCCCTCCCCCCCCCACACCCCCCCCCCCCTTTTATGATGTTTATGCATAAAAATTGTGATTTTAAGTTATAGAATTCACCTTTGGAGAAATCTCGCGGAAAGAATCGTATTTTCAATAGAAAATAGATTTTCTCCCTCAAAAATTCACCCAAATAGAATGAAATATGTAAAAATCAGTAATCAACCAATTTAAAATAATTTTCCCATAATTTATTTCATAGAAATCAGTTTAGAAATCGAAAGAGAAGAAAAACTTACGATTACGGTCAAGAAATCATGAAACGGAAAGGTGTTTTCTTAATTTCGGTAGAGAGAAATATTTTGAGAGGATTTTTTGGCCAAGATACAAAAGAATAAGAGAATGGCTGCTGGAACCTTGTTTTGGCTGAAATTTAGATTATATATTAGGGTTTGGGTGAAATTTCCACTAATACCCTTAATGAACTAAGTTAGGAGGATTTTTGTGTAAAGGGCTTTTGGGTATTTGGGATTTTATTTAAATTTTTGGTTGAATAAAAATTAAAATAAAAAGAATATTTTTATTATTATTTTTGTAACATTTCCCCCAAAAATATTTATTTTAAAATATTTTAAAAATACTCATAAAATTATTTTATGCTTAAAAAATCGCCTTTTTACCTGAAAATTTAATTTATGGAAAATAAATTATTTCATGCTAATGCATTTTATTCAAATCATTTATTTCACAATAATAATTCATATTAGATATATTAAAATTAATTTAACTTGTCCCAAACTCATAAATCACGTCACACATGAATTTTCATAAAATCAAATATTTTGTCACAATAACTCTTAATTCAAGCAATTTGTCACGAAAACTCCTAGGGTAGGTGTTGGTTGTTACACCCGTAGAACCCCATTCAACTTAAAATCCTTTATCACTCATCAAGTAAGACCTTATCCCAGGATTATAACCTGGTTCTGTTTCCTTGTTACCCATTACTTACTTATCATTTCACAATTAACTTATAATCATTCACAAACACACTTGTAAAATTTCTACAATTTTATTTCACATCTTTAGTCAAATGTACATTATTTCATACATTATTGTAATAGTAATTACAATATAATTTACAACACATGTAAACCCGATAATGTTTTTGTACTAAACCTTTCACTACTAAGGAGCTCTAGAACAATAGTCTTCGTAGTAAAAAATCACTATACTTGAATTTAGCAGAGTGACTTCCAAGTGGAAGAATATAATCAATATTATCATTATGGCTCAATTTCTCATTTGAGATGGGGATAGTATCTTTAGCAGAAATAATATTCTCTTGGGAGTAGGATGCTTCCCACACATATAAATTCAAGAGTGGCGGCCTAAGCCTTGCTCACTCACATGTATCACATTACATAAGACTGATTAGGTCTTACGGTTAGGCATTTCCCCCTAACAGAGGTTGGGTACTCTCGCCCTAGCCACAGGCTTATACCAAGTGTATACGGTTCGATGTATTACCCCACATCAGAAAGGGATTTCTGCTTATCAATGGGCATTCAATAGGAAAATTCATATAAGGTTCACATTAAGGAATGCAATGATCACATTATGACTTCAATCATGATAGGTTCACAATAATCAATTATCATCGTGGAGCATCATATCAAATGTTTCAATGTTCAATAGGAAAATCAAGCTCATCAAGGAGTTGGAATATTTCCAATGATTATGGTTTCAACAATAATGGTTCACATTACGAGTTTAATATATAGGTTTCACAATAATCAAATGTCATCAAGGAATATCATATCAAATGGCTCATTCAATTCGTGCTCATCAAGGCATTGGAATGTTTCAATGATTATGGTTTGAACAACAAAATTTCATAGCAAATAGGATAAGACGTATTATATTATTTAGTACTCACCTTGGACTCCTTTACTTTTATTTACATTTAACTCTGATGCTAGTAGTGCTCCTTGCACTTCTCAACAATATCCTTATTCTTGTCTTTAGACTCTACATATTCGTAATTCAATTGCACATCAATCATTTTCTTATTATAACATTTATTTAACTTAGTTCAACTTATTAACATTTCTCTCTTGTTCATTAAAGCACAACTTATTACTTTTAAGGTCAAGATATACTATACATGTTACTAATCTTAACACTTTTCCTTAATTGTTCTCTAAATGGCCCAAGCTATTCATTTAAGGTGGGATAATTCCTTTCCTTTCAATTTCACCTTTCAACTTTGAGCAACATCAATTTTAACACTTTCTAATGTTCAATGTAACTAATTCTACTTCCATCATCAAATTCCATAAATAAACCTAGTTCATTAATTTTAGGGAAAATCACTTCTATCAATCGAATTTCAAATTTAACACTATACAAATTATGTGATTCCATTCTTAAGCTTAATTTTCCTTTCACTTTTATGAATTCAAATTCAATACTCAAAATTCCTAATTTTTTCATAAACCCTAGAATTTAGGGAAAACTATTAATTTCTCATCAAATCTCCAAATTGATCATGGAATTATGAAATTAGCATAACATAAAACCTATATGATCATTCAATTGCTAATATCTAGCATTAGAACATCAATTTCCTTTTTAGACTAAATTCATACTACTAAGACTTTCAGGTCTTTAATCAAGCTTTCCTAATTTATTTTAATACTTCTAAACCATTATTCTTCATCTAAAGTAGTCATAGATGTATTCAAATAGAATTTAGAACACCTACTTAGTCATTCACTATTATGGCCAAATTTCTCCTTATGGTATAAGAAGAATTTTATGCAATTAAAACACTAAAATCAACCTTAGAATATAAATAAGAGGAGGTGGACATGATTCCTTACCTTGGTTAGCTTTGATAAGCACTTAATTGACTATACTTTACCTCTTGTTTTTAATAATATTTTATCCTTAAATTGAGTTTGATTTGTTTGTTTAGTGCTTTTCTAGAGTTCTTTTAGTTAATCCAGTGCCAAATGATGCCATGAACCAAATGTGACTCAAAATGGTGAAAGATCCAAACCAAAATGCTGACTTTTGGAAGAAGATTGGTAGACACCACTGAAATCCCAGCTAAGATTCCACCCATGTGGGCAGACACCACTATAATCCCAATTGAGATTTCACTTATGTGGACAGACACAGCTGAAATCTTACCTGGGATTCCACCTGTGTGATAAGAGCAAATTAGAAAAAAAATCTAGTAGCCCCACACAGGTGGAGCCACCATTGAGATTTCACCTGTGGGCTCCTGGCATCGTAGACACCACTGAAACCCCAGTGGTGGCTCCAATGGTGTGAGGTTAAATTTCAGCAATGTAAATCATATCAGATAGCATTTTAAAGGGAGTTGCCACAAAGCAAAAATAGAGATTTAAGAGGGTTGGCTAAGCCTTAGAGTCATGGGAAAGGCTTGAAGGCTAGAGATATTGAGAATTTAATCAAATCAAAGACCAAGATCCAAGTGGATGTGGAAGATTAAAGAGAAGATTTCAAAGAACATCACCTAGATTTGTTTGAGATTTCTTCTTCCTTTATTTTTCTGCATCTTTGTTATTCAATTTTAATATGAACTAATTCTATTTGTAATGAACCCTAATTTTGATTGTATAGATTGAAGCATTTAAACTTTAATCAATTCATCTTTGGTTGTTTTATTTTTATGATAAATCTTATTATTCTAATTAGCAATTGCTAGCTTGTTGATTAGATATTATTTTTATATTAGATGAGTAGAGATACCCTAATATAGATAGATCACTCATGGGAATAAAGAGTTGATTGGGGTGCTAGAAATATACCTACAAAACTTCTTTAGATATTAATCTCTTGAACTTAATTCTGCTCCTATTTGATTATAGGTTGAGAAGAGATTCCCCTATAATACTTAGGAAGTTAGGGATTTAATCACTTGAGAAAGGTTTTTATCTAATTTAGTGAGAGTCCAATTCAATCCATTGTTTGATATGCATAAGCAACTAGGGGGATTTATATTTAGATTAGCTTTGCCTATATTATTTCCATCAATATCATTTACTTGCTTTCTTAGGTTAGCTTAGTTAATTTAGCTTATTTTAATTAATCTTCATCTTGATTATTCACTAGACAATAATTAAAGTTTGCACTAGTACTTATATACTATCCTCGTGGAGACGATACTCATATTCACTGCTTTATTACTTAATAACGACCTGTGCACTTGCAATTTGTTAGTGTGCATTTCGGCACATCACTAAAGTAATCATAGATGTATTCAAATAGAATTTAGAACACCTACTTGGTCATTCACTATTATGGCAAAATTTCTCATTATGGTATAAGAAGAATTTTATGCAACTAAAACACTAAAATCAACCTTAGAATATAAATAAAAGGAGGTGGACATGATTCCTTACCTTGGTTAGCTTTGATTTGCTAAGATTCTTATTACTATTGATATAGAGAGAAAACTTCTTTTGTTATGGTGGAATTTTGGTGTAGAGATAGAAAAATAACTATCATAACATAAATTTTGTATACATATATAAAAGGTTGGATGGTGGAGATTTCATTAAGCTCAATCCAATGGCTAAGATTTAACCTTAATGGATGGCTATGATTTGATCAAGTTGGAGGGCTAGGATTTTCTATACAATGGTGATGATCATCATTATATGGCTTGGAAAGAGCAAAATGAATGTAGACTTGGGTATGGGTGAAGTAAGAATTCAAATTGGAAAAGGAATTGACTTAGTAAAAAATGGTGACTAACTTTTCTAACATCTAACTTAATCTTGGTTAGCTATTTCTAACTCTAGTTAAGTATATATTCATCCACCTTTGCGCCTTATGGATCGGCTATTCAATGGACTTGGGCTTTTGAGTCCAAAAGCCCATTAACAAATCTATATACGCATATTTCAAGTCCGATAAATCATTACATTTTTCATTTCATTTCTTTCACTTTAATGTACATAATTCTACCTTCCAGTACCACTACACATTCTAGTCATTGCTAGATAAATTCTATACATCTCATAATTGTAACAACCCACAACCATCCTAGGAATTTTCGTGAAAAATTGCTTGATTTAGAACTAATAAGGTTAAGTGTGTGCTTGTATGAAAATTTGTGATCTAAGTGATTGATGAGTATGTGGCATATTAAATTAATTTTAATATGCATAATATAAGTTGCTGTTGTGAAATAAATGACTTATATGAAGTGCATTTGCATAAAAGAATTTATTTTAAATAAAATAAATTTTCATGCATAAGATAATTTTTAAGCATAAAATAATTTTATGAGTATTTTTAAAATATTTTAAAATAAATATTTTTGGGGGAAATGTTACAGAAATAAAAAGAAAAATATTCTTTTTATTTTAATTTTTATTTATCCAAAAATTTAAATAAAAACCCAAATACCCAAAAGCCCATTACACAAAAATCCTCCTAACCCAGTTCATTAAGGGTATTAGTGGAAATTTTACCCAAACCCTAATATATAACCTAAATTTCGGCCAAACCAAGGTTCCAGCAGCCATTTTCTTATTCTTTCTGTATCTTGGTAGAAAATTCTCTCAAAATATTTCTCTCTACCAAAATTAAGAAAACACCTTTCCATTTCGCGATTTCTTGATCGTAATCATAAGTTTTTCTTCTCTTTCGATTTCTAAACTGATATCTATGAAATAAATTATGGGAAAATTATTTTGAACTGGTTGATTACTGATTTTTATAGATTTAATTCTATTTGGATGAGTTTTTGGGAGAGAAAATCTATTTTCTACTGAAAACACGATTCATTCCGCGAGATTTCTCCAAAGGTGAATTCTATAACTTAAAAGCACAATTTTTATGCATAAACATCATAAGGGGGGGGCATTTTTGCATGGTTGTGTTCTAAACTGATTTTTTATTTGTTTTGATGGAAAATATTAGATTAAATAATATTTCTGCATATTTCTGCGATGATCAGAAAGTTTCAAAAAATAAAGGAGTTCAAGGTTTTCGTGTTAGAACTTGGAAGTTGGAAAATTTTATTCTTGAATAGACATATGGCTGCTGATTTGTATGAATAAGTGCTCTAATATGATATTTGTTTTGTTTAAATGAAAAATAATGATCTGAATCATGTGTCTGTTTATCGCTGAAATGAACGAAATGCGCGGAAAGCTCGAAAACTCATGATTTTTCACCTAAGCCTTTAAAATTGGAAATTTTTTGTATAAACCCTATCTATGGCTGCTAAATCATGTAGGGATGTGTTCTAAACTGATATTTTCTATGATTAAATGAAAAATAATAGTTTAAACAACCTGTTTACATATTTCTGAAATGATCGAAAAATACCAAAAATAAGAAAACTCATGGTTTTGTGCTCTATAATTCAAAAGTTGAACTTTTGTGTATAAATAACACCAAGAGTGGCCGATTCTTATGAATTTAAATTCTAAGATGATTTTTGTTGCTTTTACATGAAAAATCTTGATTCAAACCATGTTTTTACATAATTCTGAAATAGACAGAAAGTATGAAAAGAAGAAGAATCTAGTTGTTACCTTGGTGATGCATTCGGCCTACATGAATCTTTTTATCCCAATGGTTATAAATTTTATGTGATGTGTTTTGATGATTGTTCACATGTATGTATGTATAATAAATGATAAAATTGCATGTTAGTTAAAGGTATGATCCTAGATAAGCTTAAATGCATTATGGTATACTTAAGGTATACTTAAGGTATCTTAACATTATATTGTGTTTAGAATGCAAATGTGGTTGAGAAATATGGAACTAAATGTTATGATGAATTGATGATAAACATATGGTTATGAGTTGATGAAGTGAAAGGGATCATAAGACTTAAGCATGACGCTTGAAAGGTATATTGTTAAGATGACATGTGTGGAAGTGTAAAGTGAATTAAGATACTTGTTAAAGTGAATTGATATTGAGGTAATAATATTATAATGACCTTAAAAAGGTAATAATGTGATTGTAATGTGATATCAAGAGAGCCTATAAGGCCTAAGTATGCAAGACTTTCAAGTCAACGTGTTATGTGCAAGTGACGAGTACACCTATATATGGACTCTAAATGTATATGTATGTTATATGTACATGGGGTAGTTATGGGATAGGGGCATCATGTGTAAATAAATACTAAGTATTAAATCAAATATTACGTTGGAGTTGAGGAGCTTTAGAAGTGCAAAGGGACTACATATACTAGGAGCAAAGGAACCCCAATGTGAGTAAACATCGTATTCATTCTTCAAGTGTGAGTAAACACTATGTTCATGTTACAAGTGTGAGTAAACATTGTATTCATTCTTCAAGTGTGAGTAAACACTATGTTCATGTTATTGGTGTAAGTAACATTTTGTTATGTTACAAATGTGTGAAAACATGCTATGTGAGCCTTTGTGATCCTTGAAACCCAAGTTCTTTCCATTTTAAATATTATTATATGATTTCTTTGTCAAGCTTGGGTTGCCAAAGGACATTTGGTCCAAAACTAGTTTGTTTATCCATTGAGAACTTCTTGTGATTAACACCCTAACTTGTATTGTTTCTAGAACTACACTATCATTGTATCATTGTTTAAAAGCTAAACCACTATTGTTATTGAAATACTTGTTATTGTTGCCTTATGTGATATTGTTAATTGTGATTACCATTAGCTCTAGCTATAGTACCTTTTACCCTTTATGCAGAATCCTCGTACTGATGCGGGTAATCATCGGAACCTGTGCACATGGTCTTCACCTGATGGATAGGGGTAGTGTATCCACCTCAGCTAGAAGGGGTAGTTCTAGCCGTGGGGCCTAATCAGCTTCATGCCTTATAAGTGATAGGAGTTGGAATTTAGTATAAGGCCACCTCTCCTTAAAGTGTTCAAGTGATAGAGCAATAACCTTCACTCTTTATAAGTGATAAGTGTGATTTCTGCAAACTTCCCAAATTGTACTCTTGCTAAATCGCAACCTGATTCATGAATTATAAGTCATGAACTAAGTGTATAAGCTATGTGTTTCCTTTTCAAAGGAATATGTGATAATGTATATGCCTTTTCATTTACTCATTGAGATCATCTATCTCACCCCTTTTTCCTTGTGTGGTTCCAGGTGAGCAAATGTGAGGAGGCAAGGTGATGGCTCAAGCATTCTACTTTGCTTGGGGAATTCCTTGTCCAAGTTATCAATAATACAATTTTTATGATGCTCCAGGAATGTTGATTGATACTTATTGATACATATTATTTTTCCTTATGGATTTTATAATTAATGATTTATTTTAGTCTTCCGCAAATTTATGGTATTCATCTAAATATTTTAAATGAGTTAATGTAAGAGGTTTGGTAAGACCCTAGGCATAATTTGTTTATATGTAAGTGGGTCCTATGGGTGTGGGTGACCTTATGTCTCCCCATGTTCTAAGACCATCATATCTCTAAGGTTGTGATGTGATAGAGGTGGAATCAGAGCCATAGTTTTGAAAGTCTAGTTTAGGCTTGTTTTATATGAGTTGCTTAAATAAAGTCCTGGAGCATAGGAATTTTCCTGTCATATCACTTGCAGTCTATAGCTAGCATAGTTTCATGAAATCCTGATAGATTATAGTAATCCTTGTTATTGTTTGCTTGCCTTATGATTCTTCTGACAGATGACCAAGAAGATTACGCTTGCTCGAGGACCGCGACCCAGAACACCCCGTGTGACCTATAAGAGGACTTGGCCAAAGATGCTCAAGAAAGTTGTAACTGTGATTCACCCCATGAAAGAGAAGACCCCTGACGAAGAGGAAGACCCTGAGGAGCACTTAGATCCTAATTGGGTTTATAGTAAGGTCTAAAAATTGGAGGATAACTATTCATACTTGAAGGAGGAAATCCAATGTCTTAAGGTTATGATTCATGCACTAAGAGAGGATATGGAGCAACTCAGCTCAGGGATTATTGAGCATAGAGGAGATTACTCGCTAATGAGGTCTGCATCTTCAACTAATCGCCATTAAGATAGAGATCTTCTTTGCTACTGATGTGGCAGCAGTGGCCATATCGCTTTTGATTGCTTAGGAGATGGACACGAGAATTAGGCCGAGTAGATATGATGATCGACGTAACAACATAGCACTTTATAAGATATGAATGATTTTCCTTGATTGCCTAGTTACCTAGTATGAGATGATTTCCTTCATTATTATGATATGGTGTGATGTTATGAGATATATGCTACTTGATTATGATATGTGATATGTGTAAAACTATGTGATATGCGATTCATACATGACATATGCTTAGTGATGTGATATGGTAAATGCATGGTAATGTGTGCTAGGATAAGGGGAGATTAAATGGGTTAGGATAGGGGATTATTACTAAATTCCCTTATTATGATAGATAGAATGCCTCCCAAGAAAAAGGTTCACACAGTTGCCCAATCCATTAGGGCTAATGATGATGTTATATCAGACACTGCATTGAATGCTGCCTCTGCACCTATACAGTCAAGAGAAAGATCCAACTCGAAGGCACTAACTATGGGCTCTAGTGAGCAAGCATCTTCGTAATAAGTGCACATTATGGGCGAAGAAATGAGAGATTTGCACATGGAACAGGATGAGCTATGAGCTCAAAGGCGAGAAGCACTACCAACTCAAGAAAGGAATGGAGTTACGCCAACTATAGTAGTGACACCTACTCGGAGAGAGAGGAAACGACTACCTGACTAGGGGATGACCATAATGGAGTTTAAGAAACTGCAAATGCCTACCTTTTATAGTGAGGAAGGAGATGACCCTCATAAATTTTTTGATGTGATGGATAAGCTAGTCCGTCGTTTATCTTGCTCAGATGTTCGAGTGATCGAGTTGGTAGGACTCCAACTCAAGAAAGAAGCTTGGTATTGGTATAAGAGGAATATTGAAGAATGACTTTATGGGGCAAATCCACCTATATGGGCAGAGTTTAAGCAAGAAGTAATGGATCAGTTCTTGCTAGAAGGAGAAAGGCAAGATAGAGCATTGTAGTTCGAGCAACTGAAACAAAGGCCAAGAATGTCGATGTCAGATTATGCTAAGGAGTTTAACCGACTTAGTCAATTCACTGTCAACATCATTCCTACTGAAGCAAGTTGTGTCAATCATTTTCTTAGAGGACTGATCACACCTCTGTTCAATTCATTGGCAGCAACAGAGTTTCCAACCTTAGCCAAGCTCGTAGACAAGGCCAAGGTCATGGAGAAAAGATATAAGGCGGAGAGAGCCAAATGAGTTGAACGAGACCAGAAGGGAAGGCATAAGAACAAAGGTCATAAGGGACAGCATGGAAATGGAGGAGAACCAAAGAAGGAGTTTTTATCATCTTGACCACAAAATAATCAGACTAAGCAAGAAATCCCCACTTACAGCAAATGTGGAAGGAAACATCTTGGAATCTGCTGGAAAGATATTGGTGCTTGCCTTAGGTGTGGGCAAATGGGGCACTTCATAAAGGACTGCCCTCAAATGAGGAGTCAAGGGAATGGGACCATAGTTCAATCATAATCTAAGCCATCCCAAATGCAAGGACAAAGAGTCAAGGACAAGGGGCCAATGGTTGGGAATGCACTGACAACAAAAAATAAGGGCAAGGGTCGAGTCTTTGCGTTAAATCTGCAAGAGGCTCGCAATTCGTACACCCCCATCACATGTATCATCCCCATCTAAGTTCTAGCACAAAATGTTTAATTGATTCTAGTGCTACCCATTCTTTTGTGTCGCCTTGTTTTACTAAGTACTTGGGTATAGATAAGGAATTGATGAGTGAACTGTTAGTAATAGCAACTGCTTTAGGGGAAGTGATTGAAGTAAAGTATGAGTATAAGGGCTATGATGTAGACATTAATGAACAAACACTTCCGATAGTGTTGCTAGAATTAGACGTACTAGAATTTGATGTGATATTAGGGATGGACTAGTTGTATGAGCATGGAGCTCGTATCGACTGTAAAAAGAAACTTGTCGAGTTTTAAACTAGAGATGGGAAGGAGTTTTTGTACCAAGGAGATAGGAATGAGAATCCTCTGAACTTGATATCAGCCTTAGGAGCGAGGCGGATGTTAAGGAAAGGATGCTAAGCGTATCTAGCCCACGTAATTGACACTGGCAAAGAAGCTGCCATTCGAGATGAGAGCATTCTAGTAGTGGATGAGTTCATCGATGTCTTTCTAGAAGATTTACCCAGATTACCCCCTGATCATGAGATCGAGTTCAACATCGAACTGCTACCTGGTACACAACTAATATCGATACCACCATATCGTATGGCACTAATAGAGCTAAAGGAGTTAAAGACGCAATTGCATGATCTACTTGATAAAGGCTTCATTTGACCAAGCAGTTCGCCATGGGGCGCTCCAGTGTTGTTCATAAAGAAGAAAGATGGCTCGTTCCGAATGTGCATCGACTATCGTCAACTTAACAAAGTCACTGTGAAGAATAGATACCCATTACCAAGGATCGATGATCTTTTTGATCAATTACAAGACTGGTCACTTCTTCAAAATCGACTTAAGGTCTGGCTATCATCAACTAAAGATCTTCGGAGAAGATATCTGCAAGACTGCCTTTCGTACTAGATATGGGCACTATGAGTTCACGATTTTACCATTCGGCTTGATGAATGCTCCTACTGCTTTCATGGACTTGATGAATCGAGTATTCAAGCCATTCCTTGACAAATTCATGATTGTATTTATAGATGACATCCTAATTAACTCAAAGAATAAAAAAGAACATGAAGAACATCTGAGGATCATGCTTTAAATGTTACGTGATCACCAACTCTATGCTAAGTTATCCAAGTGTGAGTTTTGGATGGAGTCTATCAACTTTCTTGGACATGTAGTAAGTAAGGAAGGGATTCAAGTTGATCCTAAGAAAGTTGAAGCGGTAGCAAATTGGCCAAGGTCCACAACAGTTTTAGAAGTATAAAGTTTCTTGGGCATGGCGGGATATTATCATAGATTCGTACAAGACTTTTCTAAGATAGCAACTCCATTGACCAAGTTGATGAGAAAATAAGTTAAGTTCAATTGGGAAGAGTCCTGTGAAAGGAGTTTTCAGAAGCTCAAGGACTGCTCCAGTTTTGACATTACTAGAAGGAGAAGAAGGATTCACTGTCTATTGCGACACTTCGAGAGTAGGACTTAGGTGTGTTTTGATACAAAATGGTAAAGTCATCGCCTATGCATCACGACAACTAAAGAGACATTAAGTGAATTACCCTACTCACGATTTGGAATTAGCCGCAGTAGTGTTCGCTCTAAAGATCTGGAGACATTACATTATGGGATGAAGTGTGAGATCTACACGGATCATAAGAGCCTTTAGTACATCTTGAGCCAAAGAGACCTCAACTTGAGACAAAGAAGATGGATTGAATTATTGAAGGATTATGACTATTAGATCCTCTATCATCCCAGAAAGGCGAATGTAGTGGCAGATGCTATAAGTCAAAAGTCGATGGGAAGCCTAGTTCATGTGGATGTGAGAAGGAGGCCGATCATAAAGGAACTAAGGGAATTGTTTAATGAAGGATTGAAACTGGAGATTGGAGGATCAAGAGTTTTATTGGCTCATTTTTAAGTAAGGTCTAAGTTAATGGAAGAAATAAAGGATTCATAAGATAGGGACCCATACATGATGAAGTTGAAGGATGAGACGAGAGAAGGAAAGAACTCTAAGTTTGAGGTAGTCAAGGGAATTCTAAAGTGCAAGAATAGAGTATATGTTCCTGATGTGGATGGATTAAAGGAAAGGATATTGAAGAAGGCACACTAGACACATTACTGTGCTCATCCTGAAACTATTAAGATGTACCATAATGTGAAAGCTAATTATTGGTGGCCTGGATTAAAGAAAGATGTGGCTAAGTTTGTAGCATCCTGCCTGACTTGCCAGCAAGTCAAGTATGAACATCAGTGACTTTTAAGATTATTACAAGAGATTCGACTACCTGAATGGAAGTGGGAACGCATCACTATGGACTTCGTTGTTGGTTTGCCTAGAACCTTTAAAGGACATGATTCTATATGGGTCATAGTGGATAAATTGACAAAGTCTGCTCATTTTCTAGGAGTTAAGACCACATATTCTGCAACTTAGTATGCGCAGTTATATATAGGTGAGATCGTGAAACTATATGGAGTGCCAGTTTCTATCATCTCAGATCGAGGAACTCAATTCACCTTAAGGTTTTGGCAGAAGTTACAAGAAGCGTTAGGAACACAACTAGATTTTAGTATGGCATTTCACCCTTAAATGGATGGCTAGTCTGAAAGAACAATTCAGACACTCGAGGATATGCTAAGGATGTGTGTCTTGGACTTTGGCGGTAGCTTGGATAAGTATTTACCCTTGATTGAATTCGCCTACAAAAATAGCTATCATTCATCCATTGGCATGGCGCCATACGAAGCATTGTTGGGAGAAGATGTCATTCTCTAATTTGTTGGATTGAACTTGGAGACAAGCATGTAGAAATGCCTGAATTCCTTAAGGAGACTACCAAGAAAGTACCATTAATTCAAGATCAGCTAAAGATGGCGTTCAGTCGGCAAAAGAGTTACGTGGACCCTAAGCAAAAGGAAATCCAATTTGCTATGGGAGATCATGTATTCTTAAAGGTCTCACCAATGAAAGCAGTTATGAGATTTGGCAAGAAAGTGAAATTATCACCTCATTTCATTGGTCCTTTTGAAATCTTAGATAAGGTTGGAGAAGTATCTTATAGACTTGCCCTGCCTCCAACTTTGGCGCATGCACCCAATGTTCCACATCTTAATGCTAAGGAAGTATGTATCAAATCCATCGCACATTCTTTTACCTCCATACATTATATTAGATGAACAACTATCCTATGAGGAGTCACCAATAGCTATAGTGGATCAACAAGTAAAGAAGCTCAAAAATAAGGAGATACCCATGATTAAAGTTTAGTGGCAAAATCATGGGATAACTGAGTGCACTTGGGAAGCAGAGGAAGAGATGCGATAGAAGTATCCTTAGCTTTTCAAGAGAAACTAGGTAAGGGTTTAAATTCGAGGATGAATTTCTTTTAAGGGGGGGAGAATGTAACAACCCATAACCACCCTAGGAATTTTCGTGAAAAATTGCTTGATTTAGAACTAATAAGGTTAAGTGTGTGCTTGTGTGAAAATTTGTGATCTAAGTGATTGATGAGTATGTGGCATATTAAATTAATTTTAATATGCATAATATGAGTTGCTATTATGAAATAAATGATTTAGATGAAAGGCATTTGCATAAAAGAATTTATTTTAAATAAAACAAATTTTCATACATAAGACAATTTTTAAGCATAAAATAATTTTATGAGTATTTTTAAAATATTTTAAAATAAATATTTTTGGGGGAAATGTTACAGAAATAAAAAGAAAAATATTCTTTTTATTTTAATTTTTATTTAGCCAAAATTTTAAATAAAAGCCCAAATACCCAAAAGCCTATTACACAAAAATCTTCATAACCTAGTTCATTAAAGGTATTAGTGGAAATTTCGTCCAAACCCTAATATATAACCTAAATTTCAGCCAAACCAAGGCTCTAACAGCCATTCTCTTATTCTTTTTGTATCTTGGCAGAAAATTCTCTCAAAATATTTCTCTCTACCGAAATTAAGAAAACACCTTTCCGTTTCGCGATTTCTTGACCGTAATCGTAAGTTTTTCTTCTCTTTCGATTTCTAAACTGATTTCTATGAAATAAATTATGGAAAAATTATTTTGAACTGGTTGATTACTGATTTTTACAGATTTAACTCTGTTTGGGTGAGTTTTTGGGAGAGAAAATCTATTTTCTACTGAAAACACAATTCTTTCCGCGAGATTTCTCCAAAGGTGAATTCTATAACTTAAAATCACAATTTTTATGCATAAACATCATAAGGGGTGGCAATTTTGCATGGTTGTGTTCCAAACTAATTTTTTATTTGTTTTGATGGAAAATATTGGATTAAATAATATTTTTACATATTTCTGCGATGACCGGAAAGTTTCAAAAAACAAAGGAGTTCAAGGTTTTCATGTTAGAACTTGGAAGTTAGAAAATTTTATTCTTGAATGGACATATGGCTGCTGATTTGCATGAATAAGTGCTCTAATATGATATTTGTTTTTTTTAGATGAAAAATAATGATCTGAATCATGTGTCTGTTTATCGCTGAAATGAACGAAATGCGCGGAAAGCGCAAAAACTCATGATTTTTCACCTAAGCCTTTAAACTTGGAAATTTTTTGTATAAACCCTATCTATGGCTGCCAAATCATGTAGGAATGTGTTCTAAACTGATATTTTCTATGATTGAATGAAAAATAATAGTTTAAACAACCTGTTTACATATTTCTGAAATGACTGGAAAATACCAAAAATAAGAAAACTCATGGTTTTGTGCTCTATAATTCAAAAGTTGAATTTTTGTGTATAAATAACACCAAGAGTGGCCGATTCTTATGAATTTAAATTCTAAGATGATTTTTGTTGCTTTTACATGAAAAATCTTGATTCAAACCATGTTTTTACATATTTCTAAAATAGATGGAAAGTACGAAAAGAAGAAGAATCTAATTGTTACCTTGGTGATGCATTCAGCCTACATGAATCTTTTTGTCCCAATGGTTATAAATTTTATGTGATGTGTTTTAATGATTGTTGAAATGTATGTATGTATAATAAATAATAAAATTGCATGTTAGTTGAAGGTATGATCCTAGATAAGCTTAAATGCATTATGGTATACTTAAGGTATCTTAACATTATATTGTATTTAGAATGCAAATGTGGTTGAGAAATATGGAACTAGATGTTATGATGAATTGATGATGAACATATGGTTATGAGTTGATGAAGTGAAAGGGACCATAAGACTTAAGCATGACACTTGAAAGGTATATTGTTAAGATGACATGTGTGGAAGTGTAAAGTGAATTAAGATAATTGTTAAAGTGAATTGATATTGAGGTAATAATATTGTAATGACCTTAAAAAGGTAATAATGTGATTGTAATGTGATATCAAGAGAGCCTATAAGGCCTAAGTATGCAAGACTTTCAAGTCAATGTGTTATATGCAAGTGACGAGTACACCTATATGTGGACTCTAAGTGTATGTGTATGCTATATGTACATGGGGTAGTTATGGGATAGGAGCATCATGAGTAAATAAATACTAAGTGTTAAATCAAATATTATGTTAGAGTTGAGGAGCTTTAGAAGTGCAAAGGGACTATATATATTAGGAGCAAAGGAACCCCAAGTTGAGTAAACATCATATTCATTCTTCAAGTGTGAGTAAACACTATGTTCATATTACAAGTGTGAGTAAACATTGTATTCATTCTTCAAGTGCGAGTAAACACTATGTTCATGTTATAAGTGCAAGTAACATTTTGTTATGTTACAAATGTGTGAAAACATGCTATGTGAGCCTTTGTGATCATTGAAACCCAAGTTCTTTCCATTTTAAATATTATTATATGATTTCTTTGTCATGCTTGGGTTGCAAAAGGACATTTGGTCCAAAACTAGTTTGTTTATCCATTGAGAACTTCTTCTTATTAACACCCTAACTTGTATTGTTTCTGGAACTACACTATCATTGTATCATTATTTGAAAGCTAAACCACTTTTGTTATTGAAATACATGTTATTGTTGCCTTATGTGATATTGTTAATTGTGATAACCATTAGCTCTAGCTATGGTACATTTTACCCTTTATGCAGAATCCTCGTGCCGATGCGGGTAATCATCAGAACTTGCGCACATGGTCTTAACCTGATGAATAGGGGTAGTGTATCCACCTCAGATAGAAGGGGCAGTTCTAGCCATGGGGCCTGATAAGCTTCATGCCTTATAAGTGATAGGAGTTAGAATTTGGTATAAGGCCACCTCTCCTTAAAGTGTTCGAGTGATAGAGCAATAGCCTTCACTCTTTATAAGTGATAAGTGTGATTTTTGCAAACTTGCCAAATTGAACCCTTGCTAAATTGCAACCTGATTCATGAATTATAAGTCATGAACTAAGTAATGATTTATTTTAGTCTTCCGCAAATTTATGGTATTCATCTAAATGTTTTAAATGAGTTAATGTAAGAGGTTTGGTAAGACCCTAGGCATGATTTGTTTATATGTAAGTGGGTTCTATGGGCATGGGTGACCTTATGTCTCCCTATGTTCTAGGACCGTCATATCTCTAAGGTTGGGATGTGACAATAATACACATTTACTAGCCTTTCCATGGCATTATTCAAGTATGCATATTATGTAAGCTCATTTGGTCAAACTAAGTTTGACCTCCATTATACCATTATAACTTTGATTGAATTCAACTTCCCATATCACTATCATCATCTCCTAATGTCTTAGGAGATGTGAACACCCATTCAATAGCACTTTAGATTTATATTTCAAAGAAATTATTAACATAGTCCCATTAAGTCAAACTCAGTTTGACTTCTATTTTATCATAAAAGTGCTTATCAGAATCGATTACATTCCTTACTCATTGTCACATTATTCATTTAGGATTTACCTCATATGATATTCTTATGGCTCCAGGTGTGTTTGGAAGGCTTTGAAAGATATATTATATACGCATCATGGTGCCTCCATTACTAAATCTAATATGTTAGGGAAACCTTCATTCCCATCAGGTGATGCCAATACAAGAGTTGAGATTAAGCAATTCTTAAGTTTCTAAAACCTCTCTTGATAAGTCTCATCCCACTTAAACTTAACTTGCTTTCTTGTAAGCCTAATAAGAGGCACTGCTGTTCTCAAAAAATCCTTTATAAAATGGCAACAGTAACTCACTATACCTAAGAAACTCCTTACTTCCTTAAAAGTTGTGGGTTAAGGCCAATTTGCTATTGCTTTTACTTTCTTAGGATCTACCTTGATTCCTTCTTTACTCATTATATGTCCAAGGATGCAGACTTGTTCCATCTAGAAATCACATTTAGACAATTTAGCATATAGTTTATGCTCCCTCAAAGTTTGCAACACTATTCTCAAGTGTTCCTTATGTTCTTCCTTACTCCTCGAATAGACTAGAATATCATCAATAAATACAATCACAAATTTATCTAAAAATGCCTTAAACACTTGATTCATCAAATCTATAAAAGCCACTGGTGCATTCATCAACCCAAATGGCAGTATTGTAAACTCATAATGCCTATATCTCATTGTAAATGCAATCTTACAAATGTCTTCCTTTTGAATCTTGAGTTAATGATAACCCGATTGCAAGTCTATTTTAGAGAAATATCTAGCTCATTGCAACTAATCAAATAAATCTTCAATCCTCGGTAGAGGATACTTATTCTTCATAATTACCTTATTCAATTGTCTATAATCAATACACAGCCTTAAGGACCCATCTTTCTTTTTTACAAACAGAACCAAAGCACATCAAGGGGAACTACTCAGTCTAATAAAATGTTTATCAAGTAGGTCCTGCAATTGAACTTTCAATTCTTTTAGCTCTAAAGGTGCCATTGGATAAGGGGGTATCGATACTGGCTAAGTTCCAAGTAAGAGCTCAATTGTGAAATCTATCTCGCTATCTAGTGGCATTCTTAGTAAATCCTCAGGAAACACATCAAGGAACTTATCTACTATAGGTATCTTTTTAATAGATTTCTCTACTTTCTCAATATCTACAACATGTGCCAAATATGCTTGACAGCCCTTCCTTAACAATCTTTTTGCCCCAATAACTGATATAAAGTTCATAGCAAAGCTACTCTTATCACCTTGAAAAGTGAATTCAAATCCATTTTCCTTTTTAAAATTAATCCTTTTCCCATTACAATCTATATGAGCATTATGCATAGATAACAAATCCATTCCTAGTATAACATCAAATTCCAAGACTTCTAGCTCAATCAAATTTGCCAGGAAATCTCTTATTTTCAATTTCTACCATACAATTCTTATATACT
This sequence comes from Reutealis trisperma, assembly GCA_947687605.1. Classification (NCBI taxonomy): domain Eukaryota; kingdom Viridiplantae; phylum Streptophyta; class Magnoliopsida; order Malpighiales; family Euphorbiaceae; genus Reutealis; species Reutealis trisperma. Next base: position 162,815 of record CANTUT010000327.1, on the reverse strand, counting down.
TATTTTATCTCTATAATTCTCCTAAAGGTGTGGTTATAATCAAAGGTTCATTCATCACCTCCTTAATCTTATTTAATTTCGTAGCAAAACATGGTGAAATACGTTGCACCATAATCAAACAAGCATCGAGAATTAGTAGACTAGATAAGGATGGTACTTGTAACTACATTGTGGGATGTGCAAGCTTCCTATTGGTTAAGTGCATAAACTTTTCCTCTAACTCTACCCTCCACAGTTTGCACATTGCCTGAAGATTCTCCAGTACCATGGCCTTGTCCTCCTAGTCTATGATTTTCTACTCGATTCATTTGCATAATAGGTTATGAAGCCTTTATAGCTATCCTCGAGTTGACAGTTATTGGACAATCCTTGATAAAATGTCCCATTTGTCCACAATGTAAGCATGCTCTTATGGTTCCTTGATAGGCTCCATGATGTGCCGCCCACACGTAGTGCAAATAGGTATGGGCCGACCTTGTTGTCTTTTTTAGTATGTGTTAATGTTGCCTGGGGCTGAGGCAACCGAGGTAGTTCTATCTCAAATTTGACTTTGTCCTCCTATTCTCAACTGGTATGGAGTAGATATTGTGAAAGCACATTCAAGACCCTTACTTTGGGTAAAGCCTCCCCATTGTTGGTTGTTTTGCCCTTTTCCTTTTCCCTCATGTTTCTGCTCTCTTTTTACTCATTCAGCTATTTTTGCCTTGTGTCGTGCCTCCATAAGCTTAGCTTTATCAATGAGCTTGGCCATAGTGGAGAAATCGGTGGCTACCAAAACATTATAAAGTGGAGCAATCAATTGTCTTCGAATTCAATCAATCCTACTTGTTTAGTAGGTACTATGTGAGAGACATACTTGCTCAGACATTTAAATTCTCGAGCATACTCCAATATAGACATTCTAAGTTTCAATTGCTTGAATTGTAGGGCATGGTTTTATCTTTCTCCTTCAGTTAAGAACTCATCCATTAGTCTTTGCTTGAACTCGGCCCATGTAGAAGGGTCATCTCCATACAACTAGTCCTCAATCTCCCTTTAGAACCATTCTTATGCATCCTTCTTGAGTTGTAGCCCCACTAGTTTAATTATCTTTTCATTGGAGCATCATAGTCTCTGAGCTATCTTATCCAATTCCTCTAAAAACTCTTAAAATCATGCACTGAAACTCTCTCTTCCGATGACATTCTTCTTCAAACATAGTGTGGCATCCTTGGCAGGAGAGGAGGAATATTTTCAACTCTAGGAACGAGTGGCATTACAAGTGATGGAGGTGGTGGAGGCATTTCCTGCCTTCGTCTCAGTTCCTCAATTTGCCACCTTAGTTCTTGATTTTCTTGCATCAATGCATCCATATCTCCTAGCAATTCTCATTCTCTTATATCTACTATGCATTGTCTTGATCAAGTTGACTCCCTATCATCATCCTTTATGAATGCAACATTAGATGATGCATCAGCAGCGATACTCTCGGCCTCTTAAGATCTCTATCTCTCTTACTCTATTATATGAGGTAGCATTTAAGCACAACATCAATAATACTCTCTTTTAGCTTATCTCATATATATATATATATATATATATATATATATAACTACTTCCTTTCATTTCATAACCTTAATGGTTCATTACTTCTAACAATTTCATATAGGCATATCATTCAACAATGTCACATATCATTTAATCCTTTGCTTACACATATCATAAACCAATTCATTATCCCTTAGATGCCTTTCATAAAACAGTCAAGAAAACATATAATACTAGGATCCAACTTACCTTCTCAATGGTCTCATTACCAAAACACAAATGTGAAAATTCACAAAAGTGCTAAATAAAATAATTTAACCATGATTCCAAGAGTACAATAATGAGTTATTTATTAAATCAGAGATTTAAGATGTACATCAATGTTTGATAATAATAACTCAGATGGGGAAAGGTCAAACCATGGAGAGTCAAACATGATTACAAGAAAATTTTTTTACAAATTTTTGAAAACTGAGTGCTGGCGCCAACACAACTAGGAACACACTCGTGTGCTTGGGCATGTCTAGGTACTGCCCACAGCCTTCCATTTTTCCTTTCCAGCATGGCCAGGAACACACCTATGTCCTTGGGCATGTCAGGTTATTGCCTAGGTATGCCAATTCCCAATAATTACACGGCCAAGAACATGCCCGTGTTCCTGGGCGTGTCTAGCTTCTACAGAACTTATTTTCTCTTCTGATTTCCATTATTTTCAATCTTTTTAGGCAATAAACCTATCATAGTTGGTATCCTAACTCAGTCATGACTTATTATTTGTTTAGGAACCAATTTCTAATTAGAAAACTCCACTTTTGTCTAAGATAATTCCCTTATTCTTTCTAAATTGGGGTTTGGCTTCTCCATAAAATCTCAACTAATCTTATGTAAAGAAAGGAGTAATGCTTGTTTAGTAAGATCCAATTCTTTATATTTCATTTAACATTAGCACATCATATGTACACAAAAGGATTTATACATATTACATTAGTTATCTATCATATTAGACTATCCATTACATGTACATACATATCAACTGTTTCTCCAAAATCCTAACCAAAATACATCTGTTCTTCTCCCTATTTTCTTAATTCTTCAAATCCCTTTCACTATTCTTAGCTTCACTTTCCCCAGGGCCCATATGTCTATGACCCATAGATAATAATGAAGGGGATAACATTTGCCTCCTAATAGGACATCTTTCCTCCAAATGATCAAATCTTCCACAAGCTATACATAAATGCTCGGGGAATCTAGGCATAACATCACGAAATGGTGGAATTAGCTCTGCTTTTGGATTTTGATGCATCTACCTAACTGGAGCTAACTCTCATTTCATATTTTTCATCATTCTTTTCAAGCTCTATACTTCCTCCCTTAACATATAAGTTCCCTCCTCACTTCCTCATATTGTGCTTTCATCCTTACCACCCAAATAGGATTAAGATCCTCTTCCAAGTTCGTCTCTTCAAGCTCAGGCAAAGCAGCCAAAGCATCATCTGATACTTCCCCTTCTCTAACAGGGTTACAAATTTGTGGCATCTACATCCACAATCAAGCAATATAACACAATAATACAGCAACACAATAATGCACATATATTTCACAAAGATGAGAGAGTAACATAACATATATTGTTAACATAGATCTAACTTAACAATATAATTCAATAAAAATAAGAATTCCTATGCTCTATGGTTTAACCTATAGTTCACATAGTTATTAAGCTTATGTAAGACTTAAACCAGGCTTTGATACCAACTCTGTCATGACCCAATTTTTAGGCTATGACTGTCCTAGAGTTTAGGGAGACATAAGGTCACCTAAACCCGTAGAATGCCATTGATCCTATTACCATTTTACAATCCTTCCCAAGATTGAAACCACATTCATTCATTATCCTTTCCCATTATTTCTTAAACCATTCATTTATAGCCATTACACTTTGGTGTCATCTCGTGATCAAGAATAGAACATCATTTATAAATGTAAACAAATACTATCCATACATTCTTACTTACTATCATAGGTATTTTTACATAACAAATATTATCAATTGTTACACTACTCCCCAACATAACATATTTTAATATTATACCCTAAAACACCATGGAGCTCTAGATTGTTTATTCTTCAAAATAACATAAGCAATCCAAATATGACACTTTTAGCAAGTCCCAAGTAAAGAAATGTAGCTCAAAGTTTACCTTGCTAACGGATTAGCTCAACTTGGAAAATTATAATTAACTACGAGATGAGATAAGCTCAGTGAGTACAAAATAATATAACATAACATGCAGGCAATAAAGAGACTATTACTTGGGTTGATTCAAGATAGCAATAGAGTGATATTAACCAAAATTGGCCATATTGAACTTTAGAATGCATTTTAGCAAAAATAATAATGTCTTAGAAGCGGAAGACTTCCCACACATAAATATTAAAGAGTGGCAGTCTAAGCCTTACTCACTCAGATACATCACATTACCCAAGACTGATTGAGCCTTGCATTTAGGCATTTCTTCCTAACAGAGGTTGGATACTCTTGCCCCACCCATGGGCTTATACCAAGTGCACATGGTCTGATGTAATTCTTCACATCAAAAAGGATTTCTGCTTATTCATGGGTTTCAATGAAAGACATATCAAAGGTCTATAATAAGAATCCAATGAAAGATAGTTTGGCATAATAATCATTCTCATCATTGAGAATAACATAGGACCAAGGCAAAAGGCTTATCATGGTCAATTATCATACAAGGAGGATGTGAATTTCCAAGGGTTCAACAATCAATAAGCAACCATATATCAAATGTCATTTCAAGTTCATGACAAGGATTGATAATTCAAACAATGGTTGCAAGCAAGATCATGGTTACATCATATTATTAAGTACTCACCTTAACTCCTTTGCTCCTATCGATTGTTCGTTCTTGATTAGTTTAATATCCTTCTCGGTCTTAAACAATTTCCTTGCCCTTGCCTTGAAGTTCTACCCATAACATTTTAATTACATATTAAATAGTAACTAGTGGTGTTACTAATTGTATCTTTTACTTATTCTACTACTTCCACTTATTGTAGGGATGTATCAATTATGTCACACATATACTTATACTTTATTATTACTTCTAAGCATCTCCAAACTAAATTCCTCATTCAATTTCATTATTCTAGGTCTACATTTCCAAAATTCCTAAATTGTTCCATAAACCCTAGAATTTGGGGAAAACTATCAATTTCACTTTCAAATCTCAAATTGACTAGAGATTCATCAAATTAACACCTTGTAAGAACCAACACTCACCCTAGGAGTTTCCATGACAACTACTTGAATTTAGAGCTATTATGGCTAAATGTGTACTTTTATGAAATTCATGTGTTATGTGATTAATGAGTATGTGACATGTTAGATTAGCTCTAATATGCATAATATGAATTATTATTCTGAAATACGTAATTTATATGAAGTGCATAAGCATAAAATGATTTATTACACATAAATTGAATTTTCATGCACAAAGCGATTTTTAAGCATAAAATAATTTTTATAAGAATTTTTAAAATATTTTTAAATAAATATTTTAGGGGGAATTTTAATGAAAATAATTAAGAAAAATATTTTATTTTTAATTACGTATAATCAGCACATAAATTAAATAAAAGGCCTAATTTTCCAAAAGCCCACTACACCAAAACATTCCTAACGTAACTCATTAAAGGTAAACTTGGAATTTGACCAAAACTCTAAATATAATGAGCTAATTTCAGCCAGCCATAGTTGTAGCAACCACCATTCTATTTCTATCATATTTCCTATAGAAAATTCTCTCAAAAATATTCTCTTAATGGAAATTCACAAGGTGCCTTCAAACCTTGCAATTTCATGATCGTTTTCGTAAGTTTTTCGCTTCTTTCAATTTACTATTCGATTCTTATGAAACTAATCATGAGAAAAACTATTTTGGGCTATTAATTTACTATTTTTATTGTGATTAAATTCAACCTAGGTGATTGTTCGAAAGGAGAAACTGATTTTCAAATGAAAACACAAACCTTTCTACATGAATCCTCCAAAGGTGAACCCTAAAACTCAAAGTATGGAATTTTCATGCATAATAGTGGGAGGGGCTGCTGATTTGTATTTCATTGTGTTCTAAATTGATTTTTTTTGTGTTTAGATGAAAATATTGATGTAAAACATATTTTTGTATATTACTGTAATGATCAAAAAATACCAAAAAGTAAGAGAACTCATAATTTTCACTCTAAAACCTAAAGTTGGAATTTTCATTCATATGAATTACCAAAGGCTGCCGATTCCTACATGTTGATGTTCTAAAATAATTCTTGTCATGTTTACAAGAAAAATATCAATTTAAATCATGTGTTTATATATTACTATAATGACTGAAAAGTACCAAAAATAAGAAAGATTCATGGTTTTCATCCTAAAACCTAAAGTTCGAAAATTTTCTTGCATATATATATATATATGAAGAGAGAGAGAGATAGAGAGAGAGAGAGAGAGAGAGAGAGAGAGGTCTTGATTGGTGAATTGGAGTGTTCTAAATTGATTTTTTTTATGATTACAAGAAAAATTTTGGTTTAAACCATGTTTTTGCATATTACTGCAATTAACAAAAAGTAAAAAAAGTAAGAAAATTCATGTTTCTCCTCGATGGGTGTATTCAGCCTAAATTGGAAATTTAATCCCAATGTCTACAATTTTTATATGATATATATTAATGATTATTGACATGTATACATCAATGATAAATGATTTAATTGCATGTTGGTTAAAAAATTAACTCTAGACAAGCCTAGAGACAATTCGACCTACCTAAGGTTTACTAACCCTATTACTATGTTATGATTAATATGTGTATATGATGAAGTGACAAGTGAAATAGGTCTTATGATGTGTTAATAATGGATTAATGATCCTAAATTGACTATTAGATGGATGTTATGATTTGTTCAAAAAAGATAAGCAAAGGTTACTTGTTAAGTTAATATATATGCAAAGTGTTAAGTTTACTAAGTTGAATGTTAAATAGAATTGATATTAAGATCATGATATATTATGTTTGATTTTAGAAAAGTCATAGTATGAGTTAGCATATGATTTCATGTGAGCCTATGAAGGCTAAATGTGCAAGACTTTGAATGTCAACATGTTATATACAAGTGATGAGTGCACTTCTATGTGCAATTCCAAGTGTATATGAATGTTATATGTACATGGGGTAATTATGGGATAGGATAGCATGATGATTAAGCAAATGCTAAGTATTGAATTAAATATTATGTTATGACTTGATGAGTAGTAGAAGTTTAAAGGGCTCAAGTACTAGGAGCAAAGGAACCACAAGGTGAGTAAACATTATGTTCAAATTACAAGTACAAGTTATCATGTTATGTGAACCTTTAAGAATCTTAAACCCAAGTTCTTTTCTATTTTTAATTATGATTATATGATTTCTTTGTTAAACTTGGATTGCCAAAGGACAATTGGTCCAAAACCATTTTTGATTATTCGATCATAATAAAGAACCTTTGTAAATTGTTGCCTTACTTTACTTTCTTTCTAGAACCACACTGTTATTTATCTTTTGTTCAACAAGTTAAATTGCTATTGCTATTATGTTACATTTTATTGCTTTCTTAAGTACTATTGTTATTAGTAAGTAACAATAGCTCTAGCTACTGTAGCCATGAACCTTTTATGCAGAAATCCTCGTGCTGATGCAGGTAATCATCGGTACCTGTGCACATAGTCTTAACCCGATGGATTGGGGTAGTGTATCCACCTCAGCTAGAAGGGGCAATTCTAGCTGTAGAGCATGATTAGTTTCATGACTCTTTACAAATTACAAGTTAGGAGTTGGAATTTGATATAATGCCACCTCTCCCTTGAGTGAATAAGCTAATAAGCCGTCACTCTTTATAAGTTTACAAGTTACAAGTTGATTTCTATAAACCTTGCTCATTTGCAAACCATGATTTATGAACCTTAAACCTGTCACATCCCATTTTCAGGGACATGACGGTCCTAGAACATGGGGAGACATAAAGTCACCCACGCCCGTAGAACCCACTTATACTTATACAAATACTACCTAGGATCATATCAAAACCTCTTACATTAACTTAGATAAACCCTTCTTTTTTTTTTTTTTTTAAGAAAACCTCTTACATTAACATGATCCATAAGGAAATAATATTTAGAATCCAATTAAAACCTTGAAAGATAACATTTCAAAATAAACATCCAAAAATAAATATTCCTGGAGCATCGAAGGATAACTCTTCATAACATATTAAACTAATTATCCTGGATAAGGAATTCCCCAAGCGAAGTAGGATGCTTGAGCCATCCCCTTGCCTCCTCATACTACTCACCTGGAATCACATAAAGAAAAATGGGTGAGATAGATGATCTTAATGAGTAAACAATATGGCACATACAATAACATATATCCCTTTTTAAAAAGGAAACCCATAGCTTATAACACAGTTCATGTTTTACAATTCATGAATCAAAGTTTGCAATTTAACAAGATTTTCAGAAAATCACACTTATTACTTGTGAGTGAAGACTCTTGCTCAATTCACTCTTGAGTGAAGACACTGCTCAATTCACTCGAATTTATATAATTGAGTGAAGACTCTTGCTCACTCATGAGAGAAGATGTTGCTTAATTCACTCAAACTTACATAAGTGAGTGAAGACTCTTGCTCAATTCACTCGTGAGTGAAGACACTGCTCAATTCACTCAAATTTACATAAGTGAGTGAAGACACTTGCTCAATTCACTTGTATTTATGGTAATCACTTATAACAATAGCACTTAAGAAAGTAATAACATGAATCATAATAGTAATAGCAGTTTAGCTTCTTGAACAAAAGATAAATAACAGTGTGATTCCAAAAAAAAAGTAAAGTAAGGCAACAAATCACAAAGGTACTTTATTATCATTGAATAATCAAAATAGATTTGGACCAAATATCCTTTGGCAACCCAAGCTTACAAAGAAATCATTTAGTGATAATTAAAAATAGAAAAGAACTTGGGTTTCAAGATATCAAAGGTTCATATAACATGATAACTTGTACTTGTAACTTGAACATAATGTTTACTCACCTTATAGTTCCTTTGCTCCTAGTACACATAGCCCTTTTAAACCTCAAAAACTCCTCAAAGTCTAATATAATATTTAATTCAATACTTAGTATTTATTTAATCATGATGCTATCCTATCCCATAACTACCTCATGCACATATAACATTTATATATGCTTAAAGTTGCACATATAAATGCACTTCATCACTTGCACATAATATGTTGACTTTAAAAGTCTTGTACACTTAGCCTTTATAGGCCCATATGAAAACACATTACAACCATGTTAGTACCTTTCTAAGATCAACACAATATCATTACCTTAATATAAATTCACTTTAAGAATCATCTTAGTACACTTAATACTTCCATATATGTCAACTTAACAAATAACTTTTCAAGTATCATGCTTATCTCTTCTGACCAATTCCTTCAATCAATCTCTTCATAGATTCAAGATCATTAATTTATTATTAACTATCATACAACCTACTTCCATATTATCCAATCATATTCACATATTAATCACAACATAAGATTAAGATACCTTAAGTATACCAAATTGCCTCTAGGCTTGTCTAGAGTCATTCCTTCAATCAACATGCAATTTAACAATTTATCATTCATTCATACATGTCAATAATCATTAAAATACACTAATAAAAATTGTAGATATTGGGATAAAAATTCCAATAATGGTCGAATACTCCATTAAAGAGAAAATCTGAATTTTCTTACTTTTCGCACTTTCTGTCTATTATAGTAATATGTAGAAACATGGTTTGAACCAAGATTTTTCATGTAAATCAAACAAAAATCATTTTAGAATATAAATATGTAGGAATTGGCACATATATAAATCCATATGCATGAAAATTTCCAACTTTAGGTTCTAGGATAAAAAAATCATGAGTTTTCTTATTTCTGGTACTTTTCAGTCACTACAGCAATATGTAAACATGTGATTTAAATCATTATTTTTCATGCAATCACAACAAATATTTAGAACATCAATATGTACAAATCAGCAGCCATGGATATTCTTCATACATGAAAATTCCAAATTTAGGGTTTAGGAAGAAAATCATTAGTTTTCAAGCTTTTCGCACTTTTCGTTCATTATAGTAATATATAAACACATGATTTGAATCATTATTTCTCATCTAAACAAAACAAATATCAATTTAGAATATTAAACATCACAAATTGGCAACTATTGAATTGTCAAATTATAGAATTTTCTAACTTCCAAGTTCTAGAGCGAAAACCTTAAATTTTCTTATTTTCTGAAACTTTTCGGTTATTACAGTAATATGTAGAAATATGATTTAATCCAATATTTTTCATCATAACACATTAAAAATCAGTTTAAAATTCAATGATGCAAAAATCACCCCCCTTGGTATGGTTTATGCATAAAAATTTTAATTTTGAATTATAAGATTTATCTTTGGAGAAATCACATAGAAAGATTTATGTTTTCAGTAGAGAAGTAGATTTCTCTTTCAAAAACCCACCCAAAATGAATTAAATCTATAAAAATCAGTAAATACCTAGTTCAAATTAATTTTCTCATAATTTAATTCATAAAAATCAGTTAAGGAATTGAAAGAGAAGAAAAACTTATGATTACGGTCAAGAAATCGCAAAATTGAAAGGTGTTTTCTTAATTTTGGTAGAGAGAATTGTTTTGAGAGAATTTTTCCATCAAAATAATGAAATAACAAAATGGTGGCTGCTGGAATATGGGGCTGACCAAATTCTAGGTATTTATTTGTAGGGTTTTGGGCAATTTCCAAGATTACCCTTAATGAGCTAGTTTAGGAGTGTTTTAGTGTAGTAGGCTTTTGGGTATTTGAGTTTTTTAATTAATTTAGGGGCTGATTATAGGTAATTAAAAATAAAATATTTTTCTTATTATTTTCTATAAAATTTCCCCCAAATCATTTATTTAAAAATTATTTTAAAATACTCATAAAATTATTTTATGCATAAAAATTGCCTTTTTAAATGAAAATTTATTTTATGTAAAATAAATTATTTTATGCTAATGCACCTCAAATAAATCATTTATTTGATAATAATAACTCATATTAGATGTATTAAAATTAATTTAACATACCACATACCCATGAATCACATCACACAAGAATTTTCATAAAGTCACACAGTTTGTCACAATAACTCTAAATTCAAGCAATTTATCATGAAAACTCCGAGGATAGATATGGGTTATTACAAAACCCCTATAAAGGGATATATGCTATTTTACAAGTTTATTTGTTTACTTATTGAGATCATCTATCTCACCCATTTTCCTTTGTGTGGTTTCAAGTGAGCATTATGAGGAGGCATGGTGATCGCTCAAGCAACCTACTTTACTTGGGAAATTTCCCTATCAAAGTTTGTTTCTATGCTAAGTTATAATGAGTCTCTAGATGCTCCAGGAGTTCTTATTTTGGGAGTTTTATTTTGAAATATTTTTCATTTTATAATTCATTTGGAGTCTTAAGTATTTCTTTTCTTATGGATTGTATTTAAAGTATATTTTAACTATTCTTTTGCAACTTAAGGTTTTTCTTATAAATAGTTTAATTAAGTTAATACATGAAGTTCAATACGATCCTAGGCAATATTTGTATGTGTATGAGTGGGTTTTATGGGCGTGGGTGACCTTATGTCACTCCATGTTCCAGGACTATCATATCTCAAAATTTGGGATGTAACACACCTAGGCAATCAATTCCCAACAATTAATTTGAGTTAATTTACTTTTACTCATATGAACCCTAACTTGTCGCATTAATATCAAATTTGGGGAAATTTCCTAATTCCTTATCAAATCTTTAAATTAGTTGAAGAAATATTAAATTAACATATCATATAACATATATGATTACTTAATTATCACCATCTAATATTAGAACACTAAGTTCCCCTTTTGACTATGTTCATACCTCTAAGATTTCTAAAGCTTGAATCACCCCCAAAACTCATTCTAACACTTATAAATCATTTTTCTTCATCTAAAATCATTCAAAAACACATCTTATGTATGATTATCCTAGGTTGGCCAAATTCTACATATGCTGTAAAAGAAATTTTTTAAGCAACCTAATCACTAAAATCAACCTTAGAATATAAAAAGAGAAGATGGGCATAATTCCTCACCTTAGTTGGCTTTGATTTGCTAAGGCTCTTGTAGCCAATGGGGTAGAGAAATTTTCTTTCCTTGGTGTAGGACTTTAGTGTAGAGAAAGGCTAAATGTGATTTCTTAACATAATCTTGCTTATATATGTATTGGGTTGGATGGTGAAGATTTATCAAGCTAAATCTAATGGCTAGGATTTGATCTTAATGAATGGCTAAGATTGCATCAAGTTGGATGGCCAAGATTCTCTCTACAATGGTGATGATCATCATGTTGTGTTGGAGTGCTCAAAGTGAACCTAGACTCATATGTAGGAAAAGTGAGAGTATTACTTGGTTTAGGATTTTGACTTTGGTCAATTTTTATGGCTATTTGGTCAAATTCTTATGACTCACTCTCTACAACATATGTTTCATTATCTTGGGCAAAACATTTTAACTCACATCTTTCGATGTTCTATAATTCTTGGGCCTAATAGGCCAACCTCCTTGTATTGGGCTTGGGCTTTTATTATTTCAAAGCCCATTAACAAGCCCATAAGCTCATTAACATACTTAGAAATTTCCTTTTTAAAATTCCTTTCTTTCCTTTCACTATAACTTTCAAATTTATGTTCTTTAACTTCCTTACATACATCAATAGTTATCATATAAACTCTATTTAATTCATTAGAGCATAATTAGTTATGATAAAATCATAAACTAGGCAAACACTTCACATAGTGTAGCAAAGTTTCTAACCGATTCCCTTTCATTTCTATACTATGTTAACATTTAAAGATCTAGTCTTAGCATCATTAATAACTAGAATGAGCAATAAGAGACTTCGGTATTACAATACACTTTTTCATAATAACTCTAAATTTAAGTAATTGTCATGGAAACTCCTAGGGTTGGTGTGGGTTGTTACATTCTCACCCCTTAAAAGAAATTCATCCTCGAATTTAGATACTTACTCATACATTCTTGAAAAGATGAGGATACTTCTACCACATCTCTTCCTCAACTTCCTAAGTACACTCATCTATCCTATGATTTTGCCATTAAACTTTGATCATGGGTATCTCTTTGTTCTTTAATCTTTTCACTTATCGATCAACTATGGCTATTGGTAGATCCTTATAAGACAGTTGCTCATCTATTGTGATGTTTGGAGGTGACAAGACATGAGATGGATCCAATACGTGTTTCCTTAACATTGACATATGAAATACTGGGTGCACATGTGCCATAGTTGGGGGTAGGGCAAGTCTATAAGACTTTTCCCCAACCTTATCCAAGATTTTGAAAGGACAAACGAAATGAGGCAATAGCTTTCCTCTCTTGCCAATCTAATGACACCTTTCATTAGGGAAACCTTCAAGAAGACAAGATCTCCCATAGTAAAATGAATGTCCTTTCTTTTGGGGTCTGCATAGCTCTTTTGTCGACTAAAGGCCATCTTTAGTCAATCTTGTATCAATGGTACCTTTTCTGTAGTCTCCTTGAGCAATTCTGGCATCTCTACATACTTGTCTCTAGGCTCAACCCAACAAACTAGAGATTGACATTTCCTTCCATACAATGCTTCATGCGGTACCATATCGATAGATAAATGGTAGCTGTTGTTGTAGGCGAACTCAATCAAAGGTAGGTACTTATCCCAGCTACCACCAAAATCTAGGGCACATATTCTTAACATGTCTTCAAGTGTCTGGATTGTCCTTTCAGAGTATCTATCTGTCCGAGGATGAAATGTAGTACTAAAGTCTAATTGAGTTCCTAAAGCTTCTTGCAACTTCTGCCAGAACCTTGAGGTGAATTGAGTACCTCAATCTGAGATTATAGAAACTAGTACTCTGTGTAGCTTTATGATATTGTCTATATATAATTACATATACTGGGCTGCAGAGTACATGGTCTTAACTTCTAAGACATGGGCAGGCTTTGTTAGTCTGTCTACTATAACCCATACAGAGTCATGTCCTTTAAAGGTTCTAGGTAACCCAACTATGAAGTCCATCGTGATGCACTCCCATTTCCACTCAGGTAACTTAATCTCTTGCAACAGTCCAGAGGGTCATTGATGCTCATACTTGACTTATTGGCAAGTTAGGGATGATGCCACAACCTTATCCACATCCTTCTTTAGCCTAGGCCACTAATAATTAGCTCTCACATCGTGATACATCTTGGTAGTTCTAGGATAAGCACAGTAAGGTGTCCAATGTGCTTCCTTTAATAACTTCTCCCTTAGTCCATTCATATCAAGCACACATACTTTCTTTCCACACTTTAGAATCCTATTGACTACTTCAAATTTAGGATTCATTCCTTTTCAATCTCATCCTTTAACTTAACCAAGAGTGGGTCCTTATCTTGTGAAGCCTTTATCTCATCCACTAGATTTGACTTCAGTTGAAAATGAGCCAATAAAGCTCGCGATTCTCCAATCTCCAACCTCAAGCCTTAACTAAATAATCCCTTTAACTCCTTCACAATTGGCCTCTTTCGCATGGTCACATAGGCTAGGGTCTCCATCAATTTTTAGCTCAAAGCATTCGCTATAACGTTTGCTTTTCTATGATGGTAGAGAATCTAACAATCATAGTCCTTAAGCAATACAACCCATCTCCTTTGCTGTAGATTGAGGTCTCTTTGGCTCAAGATGTACTAAAAACTTTTATAATCCATATAGATCTTACACTTCATTCCATATATATAGTGTCTCCAGATCTTTAGAACAAACACTATTGCGGCCAATTAAAAATCGTGAGTAGGGTAGTTCACTTCATGCTTCTTGAGTTATCGTGATGCATAGGTAATGACTTTACCATTTTGCATCAAGATGCATCCAAGTCCTACTCTCGAGGCATCATAGTAGACTATGAACCCTTCCTCACATTTGGGTAAAGCCAAAACCGGAGCTGATATCAAGCACTTCTTGAGCTTTTCAAAGCTCTCCTCCCAGGACTGCTCCCACTTAAACTTAACCTATTTTCTTGTCAACTTAGTCAATGGTGATGCTATCTTAGAGAAGTCCTGTACAAATCTATGTAATAGCCGGCCATACCCAAGAAACTTTGAACTTTAGAAACTGTTATTGGTCGTGGCCAATTGGCTACCGCTTCCACTTTCTTTAAATCAACTTGGATTCCTTCCTTACTAACATATGCCTAAGAAAATTAATGGATTCCATCCACAACTCACACTTGGACAACTTCATATAGAGTTAGTGGTCTCGCAACGTCTGTAACACAATCTTTAAATGCTCTTTGTGTTCCTCTTTAATCTTAGAGTAAATTAAAATGTTGTCAATGAAAACAATCACAAACTTGTCAAGAAATGGCCTGAATACTTGGTTCATCAAGTCCATAAAGGTAGCTGGAGCATTTGTCATCTTGAACGATAGGACTATGAACTCATAATGACCATATATTGTACAGAAGGCAATATTGCAAATGTCTTCTCCACGATTCTTCAGCTAATGATAGCTGGACCTCAAATCGATATTTGGAAAGTAACCATCTCCTTGCAATTGATCAAAAAGATCATCTATCCTTAGTAAAGGATACTTGTTCTTCATGGTGACCTTGTTGAGCTGGCGATAATCGATACACATATGGGATAAGCCATTTTTCTTTTTTACGAATAGCACTGGTGTGCCCCAAGGCAAACTACTCGATCGGATAAAACTATTGTTGAGTAGGTCATGCAGTTGCATCTTTAATTCTTTTAACTCCACCGGTGCCATACGATATGGTAGTATTGATATAGGTTTTGTACCTAGTAGTGGCTCGATACTGAACTTGATATCATGATCTAGTGGTATCTCAAGTAGATCCTTAGGAAAGACATCCATGAATTCATCCACCACTGGCATGCTCTTGCCTCGCACAGCAGCCTCTTTGTCAGTATCGACAATGTGAGCTAGATATATTTGTCACCCTTTCCTTAACATCTTTCTCACTCCTAAGGCTGATACCAAATTTGGAGGGTTCTCATTCCTATCTCCTTGATACTAAAACTCCTCCCCGTCCTTAGTTCGAAACTCCACTAACTTTTCTCTACAGTCAATATGAGCCCCAAGCTCATATAACCAGTCCATCCCTAAGATTATGTCAAATTCTAGCACATCAAGTTCTAGCAATTCTACAAGAAGTTTTTGTCCATCTATGGCTACCTCACAATCCTTAAACATATATTTCACTTCCATCACTTCCCTTGAAAGGAGTCGACATAACTAAAGGTTCATGTATTAATTCCTTATTTCTATCAAGGCTCTTAGCAAAATATGGAGATATAAATGAATGCATAGCACCAAAATCAATCAAGCATCTTACATTAGAGGTTTAAATGGGAATGATACCTTCTTCTTTTAAATTACACTAGATTAATATTCTTCCTTTGACTATACTTGAGATTTACATAAGTGACAGAGAAATCCCTAGCTTTCATGTTGTTCTAGTCTATATGTCACATCCCAACTTTAGAGATACGACGGTCCTAGAACATGGGGAGACATAAGGTCATCCATGCCCGTAGAACCCATTAACATATAACAATCATGCCTAGGATCTTACCGAACCTCTTTCATTAACTCATTTAAAACATTTAGATAAATACCATAAATTGCGAAAGACTTAAAATAAATCATTACATATCAAATCCATATGGAAAAATAATATATATCCATAAGTATAAATCAACATTCTTGAAGCATCTAAAGACAAGACTTCATAAATATAGTATTATTGATAACTCGGACAAGGAATTCCCTAAGTGAAGTAGAATGCTTGAGCCATCACCTTGCCTCCTCACATTTGCTCACCTGGAACCACATAAGGAAAAAGGGGTGAGATAGATGATCTCAATGAGTAAACAAAAAGGCACATACATTATCACAATATTCCTTTGAAAGGAAACACATAGCTTATACACATAGTTCATGGGTTATAACTCATGAATCAGGTTGCAATTTAGCAAGGGTTCAATTTGGCAAGTTTGTAGAAATCACACTTATAACACATAGTGAGTGAAGGCTATTGCTCTATCACTCGAACACATAGAGGAGAGGTGGCCTTATACCAAATTCCAACTCCCATCATGTAGAAAGCATGAAGCTAATTAGGCCCCACAGTTAGAACCGCCCCTTCTAGCTTAGGTGGATACACTACCCCTATCCATTGGGTTAAGACTGAGTGCACAGGTTCCGATGATTACCCACATCGGCATAAGGATTTTGCATAAAGGGTAAAAGTACCATAGCTAGAGCTAATGGTAATCACAATTAACAATATCACATAAGGCAACAATAATATGTATTTCAATAACAATAATGGTTTAGCTTTCAAACAATGATACAATGATAGTGTAGTTCCAGAAAGAATATAAGTTAGGGTGTTAATCACAAGAAATTCTCATTGGATAAACAAAATAGTTTTGGACCAAATGTCCTTTGGAAACCCAAGCTTGACAAAGAAATCATATAATAATATTTAAAATGGAAAGAACTTGGGTTTCAAGGATCACAAAGGCTCACATAGCATGTTTTCACACATTTGTAAAATAACAAAATGTTACTTGCACATATAACATGAACATAGTGTTTACTCACCTTGGGGTTCCTTTGCTCCTAGTACACATAGTCCCCTTTGCACTTCTAAAGCTCCTCAACTCTAACATAATATTTGATTTAATACTTAGTATTTATTTACTCATGATGCTCCTATCCCATAATTACCCATGTACATATAACATACACATACACTTAGAGTCCACACATAGGTGTACTCATCACTTGCACGTAGCTCGTTGACTTAATGGTCTTGCATACTTAGGCCTTATAGGCTCACATAAAAATACATTGCAATCATATCAATACCTTTTTAAGGTCATCACAATATCATTACCTCAATATCAATTCACTTATCAATTATCTTAGTTCACTTTACCCTTCCATACATGTCAACTTAACAATTAATCATTCGAACATCATGCTTAACTCTTATGATCCCTTTCACTTCATTAATTCATAATCATATATTCATCATCAAGTCATCATGACATCTAGTTCCAAATTCCTCAATCACATTTGCATTCTAATCACAACACAAGGTTAAGATACCTTAAGTATACCATAATGCATTTAAGCTTATCTAGGACCATACCTTTAATTAACATGCAATTTTATCATTTATTATACATACATACATGTCAACAATCATCAAAACATATTACATAAAATTTATAAACATTTGGACAAAATTGTTCATGTAGGCTGAATGCATCATTAAGGTAAAAACCAAATTCCTCTTCTTTTCGCGCTTTCCGTCTATTTCAGAAATATGTAAAAACATGGTTTGAACCAAGATCTTTCATGTAATCATAACAAAAATCATTTTAGAACTTAAATCCATAATAATCAGCCACCATTGGTGTTATTAATATATAAAAATTCAACCTTTTTCATTATAGAACATAAAACCATAAGTTTTCTTATTTTCGGTATTTTCCGATCATTTCAGAAATATGCAAACGGGTTGTTTAAACCATTATTTTTCATTCAATCATAGAAAATATCAGTTTAGAACACATTCCTTCATGAATTGGCAGCCATAGATAGGGTTTATACAAATAGATTCTAAGTTCAAAGGCTTAGGTGAAAAATCATGAGTTTCCGCGCTTTTCGCGCATTTCGTTCATTTCAGCGATAAATAGACACATGATTCAAATCATTATTTTTCATCTAAACAAAACAAATACCATATTAGAACACCTATTCATACAAATTGGCAGCCATATATTCATGAAAGAATAAAATTTTCCAACTTCCAAGTTCTAACACGAAAACTTTGAATTTCTTTGTTTTTTGAAACTTTTCGGTCATCACAGAAATATGCAGAAATATTATTTAATCCAATATTTTTCATCAAAACAAATCAAAAATCAGTTTAGAATACAATCATGCACAAATCGCACCCCCCCTATGATGTTTATGCAATAAAATTGTGATTTTAAGTTATAGAATTCACCTTTGGAGAAGTCATACGGAAAGAATCGTGTTTTCGGTAGAAAATAAATTTTCTCTCCTAAAAATTCACCCAAATAAAATTGAATCTGTAGAAATCAATAATCAAATAGTTCAAATAATTTTCTCATAATTTATTTCATAGAAATCAGTTTAGAAATCAAAAAAAGAATAAAACTTACGATTACAGTCACGAAATCGCGAAACGGTAAAGTGTTTTCAATATTTCAGTAGAGAGAAATATTTTGAGATGATTTTCTGCCAAAATATAGAAAGAATAAGAGAATGGCTATTGGAAACCCTTGTTTCACTAAAATTTAGAATAAATACTAGGGTTGGAGTGGAATTTCCACTAATACCCTTAATGAAATAGGTTATGAGGATTTTTGTGTAGTGGACTTTTGGGTATTTGGGCTTTCCCTTTAAAATTTTGGTTGAATGGAATTAAAATAAAAAGAATATTTTTCTTATTAATTCTAGAACATTTTTCTCAAAAATATTTGTTTAAAAATATTTCAAAAATACCCATAAAATTATTTTATGCTTAAAAATTGTCTTATACATGGAAATTTATTTTATTTAAAATAAATTCTTTTATGCAAATGCACTTTATGTAAATCATTTATTTCACAATAGCAACACATATTATGCATATTAAAATTAATTTAATATGCCACATACTTATCAATCACTTAGATCATAAATTTTCACACAAGCACACACTTAACCTTATAGGTTCTAAATCAAGTAATTTATCATGAAAATTCCTAAGGTGGGTGTGGGTTGTTACACTATATGGTAGCATCTAAACCATAAATTTCTTAATATAATTTACTTACTTCATACTGTATACTTATGTATATATAATGTAACTAATTTATTTCATTCTCATACTGATCATTGCTAAGCGTCATTTCTCTTTTTATGGCATCAATCACAATTATCATTTAATAATTCCATATAATTCACATATCAAACCATTTTCATATATAAGCATTTCATACAACATAATATTATACATATCAATCATTAATCTAAGTTGAATCAAAACTTAGTCAACTTCATTTTTTAATCCACTAAACCCCACTATCAAATTATCATATTGACCATGTATTTCACATAAGTACTCATCATCTCACATCACAAGGCGCATGTCACATATCACATATCTTAGCATATATCATATATCATAATCATGTAACATATATCTTATAGCATGAAGAATTCTCCTATCATATAAAGGTTAATCTTCTCATAGGCAAATAAGGGATCAATCCACACTAAGTCGCTAAGCAATCCAATAATATCATTCATATCGTATGAGTCCTATACCACTAGGCCAATAGTTATTAACTACCAGTGCAAGTCTCAACTATTTCCCTTATCAGGGTGAATGTCAAGAAGTCTCTAAGGTCGCTCAGGTGAATAATCAATAAGAGGGCAATCAACCGCAATATGACCAAAGCCACTAAATTTATGGCAAAAGAACTCTTTATCTGGTATGCAACCCATATAAGACAAAGTCCTAGATGGCGAGTAGTAAGAATCTCTAGGTGTATGATCTCCCATTTGCTCAACATCTCTAGTCTTAAGTTACTCCATGTCTTCCCTTAAAGCATGCACTAAGGACCTAAGATGTTGATTTTCTTCATCAGGTCCGAGCAATCACTCTCTAATTTCTGAATCTTACGATGAACCCAGTCATAGTCTTGGTGAGCCTTAAGGTCCTCCTCATTAGGAGTCTTGTTTCTCTTAGGGTGAATCACAGACACGACCTTCTCAAACATCTCTAGCCAAGTCCTCTTGCAGGTCACACGAGGTACTCTAGGTCAAGGTCCTTTAGCAAAGGTACTCTTCTTGGTCTAATAAAAGAATCGTAAGGCACACAAATAATAACAAGGAGTACTATAGCTTATTAGGATTTCATTGAACTATACTAACATAAACTGCAAGTGACATGATAGGAAAATTCCTATGCTCTAGGATTATACTTAATCAACCCAGTAACTAAAAAAGTCTAAACTAGACTTAAAACTCCAACTCTAATACCAACTATGTCACATCCCACTTTCAAAGATATGATGATCTTAGAACATGGGGAAACATAAGGTCACCCATGCCCATAGAATCCACTCATGCATATAATAATATTACCTAGGATCATACCAAACCTCATGCATTAACTTAATTAAACTTTTTATAAAGGAAAACCTTAAGTTATGGAAGAATAGTAAAAATATACTTTAAATATAATCCATAAGAAAAGAATATTTAAAGACTTCAAATCAATGATCAAGCATAATGTTCCAAAATAAAACTCCCAAAACAAAGACTTTCAAGCATCTAGAGACTCATCAAATTATAGTATGGTAATAAACTTTGACAAGGAAATTTCTCAAGCGAAGTAGGTTGCTTAAGCAGTCACCTCGTCTCCTCAAAATGCTCACCTGGAACCACACAACGAAGAGGGATGAGATAGATGATCTTAATGAGTAAACAACAAATCTTGAACAGTAACACATATCCCTTTACAAGGGTTCATAATTCATCAATCATGGTTTGCAATTTAGCACGACTCAAAGAAATCAAATTATAAACTTATAACTTATAGAGTTGATGACTTATTAGTTCATTCATTCAAGGGAGAGGTGGCATCATACCAAATTCCAACTCCCAAATTATAACTTATAATAAAGCATGAAATTAATCTGACTCTACAGCTAAAACCACCCCTTCTAGCTAAGGTGGATACACTACCCCTATCTATTGAGTTAAGACCATATGCATAGGTTCCAATGATTTCTCGCATCGACACAAGGATTTCTGCATAAAGGGTTTATAGATACTATAGCTTAAGCTAATGATAATCACTTATAACAATAGCATTGAAAAATGCAATCATATATAACATAATAACAATAGCAGTTTAGCTTATTGAACAAAAGATAATAAGAATGTGGTTCTAAAAAGAAAGTAAGGTAAGGCAATAATTACAAAAGTTTTTTCTTATCATTGAATAAACATTATAGTTTTGGAACAATTGTCCATTGGCAACCCAAGCTTAACAAAGAATTCATATAATTATAATTTAGGATAGAAAGGAACTTGGGTTTCAAATATCTCAAAGGTTCACATAACTTGATAACTTGTACTTGTAACATAAACATAATGTTTACTCACCTTGTGGTTCCTTAGCTCCTAATTATTGTAGCCCTTGAACTTCTAATACTCCTCAAGCTCTAACATAACATTGTAATTCATTACTTATCATTTGCTTAACATCATGTTATCTTATCCCATAACTACCCTATGCACATATAACATTCACATATACTTGGAGTTGCACTTAGAAGTGCACTCATTACTTGCACATAACATATTGACTTTAAGTCTTGTATACTTTGCCTTCATAGGCTCACATGAAATCACACTATAAATCATACTATGAATTTCCTAAAGTCAAACACAATATATCATGATCTTAATATCAATTCAATTTAACATTTAATTTGGTACACTTAACATTTCCCATATATATCAACTTAACATGTAACCTTAAAAGTATCATGCTTATCTCTTTTGACCAAATCATACCATCCATTTCATAGTCAATTTAAGATCATTAATTCACTACTCATACATCATAAGACATATTTCACATGTCACTTAGTCATGTACACATATTATTCAAACATAGTAATAGGGTTAAGAAACCCTAGGTAGGCTGAATTGTCTCTAGGCTTTGTCTAGAGTTATTCCTTCAACCAGCATGCAATTAAATTATTTATCATTCATGTATACATGTCAAGAATTATTAAAACATGTCATACAAAAATGATAGACATTGGGATCAAAACCCTAATGTAGGTTGAATGCATATTTTCATGGAAAATATGAACTTTCTTACTTTTTGCACTTTCCGTTCATTATAATAATATACAAAAATATTATTTAAACCAATATTTTTCATATAAACATAACAAAAATTATTTTAGAATATATATGTATAGGAATCAGCACCCTTTTGATAACATATGCATGAAAATTTCCAATTTTATGTTTTAGGATGGAAAACCATGGGTTGTCTTGCTTTTCGTACTTTCTGATCATTATAGTAACATAAAAAAGTATGATTTAAATCGATATTTTTCATCTAAACACAACAAAAATTAGTTTATAACACATCAATAAGCAAATCAACATCCCCCCTTATATAATTGCATGAAAATTTCAACTTTTAAGTTTTAGGGTTCACCTTTGGTGGATGTGCAAAGAAATGGTTGTGTTTACGGTTGAAAATAGGTTTCTCCTTCAAATAATTCACCTAGACTAAATTAAACATCAATAAAATAGTAAATATACAGCCCCAAATAGATTTTCCGTGATTATTTTTATAAAAATCAAATAATAGATTGAAAGGAAGGAAAAACTTACGAAAACAATCACAAAATCGCAAGGTTTGAAGGCACCTTGTGAATTTTGTTTAAGAGAATTTTTCTGTAAAATGCTGATGAAAAATAGAATGGTGGCTGCTACAATAGGGCTAACCAAAATTTAGGTTTATATATTTACAATTTTGGCAAAATTACAAGTTTGTATTAATAAGTTAGGTTATGAGTATTTTAGTGTATTGGGCCTTAGTGAGTTGCGCCTTTTAATTTCTTTTATGGGCTGATTATAGGTAATTAAAAATAAAATATTTTTCTTATTATTTTTATTGAAATTTCCCCCAAAGTATTTATTTAAAAATATTTTTAAAATGCTCATAAAAATTATTTTATGCTTAAAAATCGCTTTATGTATGAAAATTCACTTTATGTGCAATAAATTAATTTATGCATATGCACTTCACCTAAATCACTTATTTCACATTAATACTTCATATTATACATATTAGAACTAATCTAACATTGCATATACTGATCAATCATATAACACATGAATTTTCATAAAAGTACACTGTAATAACCCACATCTTCCCTAAGAGTTTTCATGATAAATTGCTTGAATTTAGAGTTGTTGTGACAAGTGGTTTTATAGAAATTTATGTGTGACTTGATTTATGAGTTTGGGGCATGTTAAATTAATTTTAGTATGCCTGATATGAATTATTATTATGAAATAAATGATTTATATGAAGTGTATTAACATAAAATAATTTATTATACATAAAATGAATTTTCATGCAAAAAGGCAATTTTTAAGCAAAAAATAATTTTATGAGTATTTTTAAAATATTTTTAAATAAATATTTTTGGGGGGAATTTTAATGGAAATAATATGAAAAATATTTTTATTTTAATTACCTATAATCAGCCCCAAAATTAATTAAAAAGCCCAAATACCCAAAAGCCCATTACACTAAAACACTCCTAACCTAGCTCATTAAGGGTAATCTTGAAATTTTCACCTAAAATCCTAATATTTAACCTAAATTTCAGCCAACCCTTCATTCTAGGAGCCACCATTCTGTTATTTCATTATCTTGGCAGAAAAATTCTCTCAAAATATTTCTCTCTATTGAAATTCATAAAAAAAAAAAGCCTTTCAAACTTGCGATTTCACGACCGTTTCGTAAGTTTTTCTTTTCCTTTCAATTTTCTATTTGATTTTTATGAAACTAATCTTAGGAAAAATATTTCAAACTGAATATTTACTGATTTTTATTGATAAAATTTGGGCTAGGTGATTTCTTGAGAGAAAAATTAATTTTCCTACCAAAAGCACTAACCTCTCTATGCAATTTCTCGAAAGGTAATTCCTACAACTCAAAATTGAGATTTTCATGCAAAAACATTACCAAGGGGGGTGATTTTCACATGCTTCTATTCTAAACTAATTTTGAATGTGTTTAGATGAAAAATATTGAATTAAATCATATTTCTGCATATTACTGGAATGACCGAAAAGTTTCAAAAAACAAAGGAATTCAAAGTTTTTGTGCTAGAACTTAGAAGTTAGAAAATTCTATGATTATTTATACATATGGCTGCCAATTTGTATATGGATGGATTATAATCTGATATTTGTTTTATTTGGATGAAAAATAATGATTTAAATCATGTGTTTAAATATTACTATAATGAACGAAAAGCACGAAAGCTCATGATTTTCACCCTAAGCCTTAAAACTTAGAATTTTTTTGTATAATTATTATTTATGGCCATCGAATCATACATGAAGATGTTCTAAACTAATAATTGTTGTGATTGGATGAAAAATAATGGTTTAAAATACCTATTTACATGTTGCTGTAATGACCGAAAAATACCGAAAACAAGAAAACTCATGGTTTTTCATCTTAAAACTTAAAGTTGGAAATTTTCATGCATGTGGATGTATATGTAGGCCGATTCCTACAAGTCTTGTTCTAAAATGATTTTTGTTTTGATTACATAAAAAATCTTAGTCCAAACCATGTTTTTACATATTACTATAATAGATGAAAAGTGCAAAAAGTAAGAAAAATTTAGTTTTTCCCTTGATAATGTATTCGGCCTACCATGGGATTTTTATCCCAATGTCTATAATTTTTATGCAATACATTTTGATGATTATTGACATGTGTATATATATAATAAATGATAAAATTACATGTTAGTTGAAGGAATGACCCTAGACAAGCCTAGAGGCACTTTGGTATACTTAAGGTATACTTAAGGTATCTTAACATTATATTATGATTAGAATGTGAATGTGATTGAGAAATATGTAAATAGATATTATGATGACTTAATAATGAATAAATGGTCTTGAAATGATGAAGTGATTGATCAAATGAATGGATCATAAGGGTTAAGCATGACACTTGAGAAGCTAATGATAAATTGGCATGTATGAAAGAGTTAAATGTACTAAGATGATTGTTAAAGTGAATTGATATTAAGATAATGATATTGCGTTGACCATACAAAGGTTTTAACATGAGTTATAATGTTTTTTCATATGGGCCTATTAAGGCTAAGTGTGCAAGACTTTTAAAGTTAGCCTATTATGTGTAAATGATGAATGCACTTATATGTGCAACTCTAAGTGTATGTGAATGTTATATGTGTGTGGGGTAGTTATGGGATAAGATAGCATGATGATTAAATAAATACTAAGTATTGAATTAAATATTATGTTAGAGCTTGAGGAGCTTTAGAGGTTCAAAAGGGCTACATGTACTAGGAGCGAAGGAACTACAAGGTGAGTAAACACTGTATTCATGCTACAAGCTTGAGTAACAATATGTTTTATTACAAATATGTGATATCATGTTATGTGAGCCTTTGACATTCTTGAAACCCAAGTCCTTTCCATTCTAAAATGAAATTCTATGATTTCCTTATTAAGCTTAGGTTGCTAAAGGATAATTGGTCCAAACCATTCTTGTTTATGCAATGTGATTATTGCCCTAACTTATATTCTTTCTGGAACTACACTATTCTTGTATCTTTTGTTCAAAACAATAAACTACTATAGCTATTGGGATATATGTTATTGTTGACTTAAATGTTATTGTTATATGTGATTACCATTAGCTCTTGCTATGGTACCTTAACCCTTTTTATGCAGAAATCCTCATACCAATGCATGTAATCATCAGCTATGTGATCCTCATACTGATGTGAGTAATCATTGGCTATGTACTCCTTGTACCGATATGAGTAATCATCAACTATGTGTTTCTCGTACTGATGTAAGTAATCATCTGCTATATGTTCAAGTGATTATGGCAATAGCCTTCACTCTATGTGTTTGAGTGATTATGGCAATAGCCTTCACTCTATATGTTCGAGTGATTATAGCAATAGTTTTCACTCTATGTGTTCGAGTGATTATGGCACAACCTTCACTCTATGTGTTATGTGTTATAAGAGTGATTTCTGCAAACCTTTCTAAATCGTAAACTACGAATCATGAACTATAAGTTATGAGCTATGAACCTTTTCTAAGGGATATGTGTTATTGTATAAGCGCTATTGTTTACTCATTGAAATCATCTATCTCACCCCTTCTTCCTTGTGTAGTTCTAGGTGAGCAAATGTGAGAAGGCAAGGTGATGGCTCAAGCATTCTACTTCGCTTAGGGATTCCTTGTCCAAGATAATCAATTTAATATGTTATGAAGAGTTATCCTTAGATGCTCCAGGAATATTCATTTTTGGATGTTTATTTTGAAATATTATCTTTTGAGATTTTAATTGAATTCTAAATATTATTTCCCTATAGATTATGTTTAAAGTATATTTTAACTATGCTTCCGCAACTTAAGGTTTTCAAAAAAATAAATAAATAAATAAAGGGTTTGTTTAAGTTAGTGAAAGAAGTTTTGGTACGATCCTAAGCAATATTTGTATAAGTATAAGTGGGTTCTATGGGCATGGGTGACCTTATGTCTCCCCATGTTCTAGCACCATCATGTCTCTGAAAATGGGATGTGACATACACACTCTATCATAATAGCTCTAAATTTAAGTAATTATCATGGAAACTCCTAGGGTAGGTATGGGTTGTTACAATCCCTTTATAATAGGTCTCTTTTGCATAGCCACATGGGCTAGGCTTCCCATCGATTTCTAAGTTAAAGCATCCACCACAACATTCGCTTTTTTGGGATGGTAGAGAATCTAGCAATCATAGTCCTTAAGCAATTCAACCCATCTCCTCTGTCTTAGGTTGAGGTCTTTTTGGCTCAGAATGTATTGAAGACTCTTATAATCTGTATAGATCTCGCTCTTTATTCCATACATGTAGTGTCTCTAGATCTTTAGAGAAAACACTACTGTGACCAATTCCCAATCATAAGAAGGGTAATTCACTTTGTGCTTCTTGAGTTGTCTTGATGCATAGGCGATGACTTTACCATTTTGCATCAAGACTCATCCAATTCCTATCCTTAAGGCATCATAGTAGACTATGAACCCTTCCTGACCTTCTGGTAAAGCCAAAACCAGAGCCGATATCAAAAACTTCTTGAGCTTTTAGAAACTCTCTTCATAGGACTCATCCCAATTAAATTTAACTTATTTTCTGGTTAATTTGGTTAATGGTGATGCTATCTTAGAGAAGTCTTATACAAATCTGTGATAATAGCCGGCTATACCCAAGAAACTCCAAACTTTAGAAACTGTTATAGGTTGTGGCTAATTGGCTACCACTTCAACTTTCTTATGGTCAACTTGAATTCCTTCTTTAATTACTACAGGCCTAAGAAAATTGATAGACTCCATCCAAAACACACACTTAGATAACTTTACCTAAAGCTGGTGATCACGTAGTGTCTACAACACGATCCTCAGATGCTCTTCATGTTCCTCTTTACTCTTAGAGTAAATTAGGATGTCATCAATGAAAATGATCATGAACTTGTTAAGAAATGGTTTGAACAATTGGTTTATCAAGTCCATGAAAGTAGTAGGAGCACTCGTCAGACTATATGGTAGAACCGTGAACTCATAGTGACCATATCTTATATGAAAAGTAGTCTTGCAGATGTCTTCTTCATGGGTTTTTAGTTGATGATAACCAGACCTTAAGTTTATCTTAGAGAAGTAACTGACTCCTTGCAATTGATCAAATAGATCATCTATCCTTAGCAAAGGATATTTGTTCTTCATGGTAACCTTATTGAGTTGGCGGTAATCAATACACATACAAAACAAGCCATCTTTCTTTTTCATGAACAACACTGGAGAGCCCTACAGTGAGCTACTTGGTCAAATGAAACTCTTGTTAGGTAGATTATGCAATTGTGTCTTTAAGTCTTTCAACTCCACCAATGCCATATGGTATGGTGCTATCGATATGGGCTGTGTGCCCGGTAGTAGCTCGATGTTGAACTTAATCTCACAATCTAGTGGTATTCTAAGTAGATCTTCTGAAAAGATGTCTATGAACTCATCTACCACTAGTATGCTCCTGCCACGAACTATAGCTTCCTTATCGATATCAACGACATGAGCTAAGTATGCTTGGCACCCTTTTCTTAACATCCTTCTCACTCCCAAAGCTGATATCAAATTCGAAGGGTTCTCATTCCTATCTCCCTAATACACAAATTTCTCCCCATCCTTGGTTTGAAATTCTACTTGCTTCTCTGTGCAGTTAATACGAGCTTTATGCTCATATAGCCAATCCATTCTTAAGATCACATTCAGTTCTAACAACTCCATAGGAAGTTTTCGTCCATCAATCTCTACCTCATAGTCCTTAAACACATACTTTACTTTCATCATTTCTCCTAAAGGAGTTGACACTACTAAGAGTTCATTAATTAATTTCTTATCTCTACCCAAACTCTTAACAAAACATGGAGACATAAATGAGTGCGTAGCACTAGAATCTATCTAGCATATCTGAAGTAGTGTCTGATACTGCATTTTTATCAGCCCTAACAAGTCAAGCAATGGTGTGAAACTTCTTCTTAGTAGGCATTCTGCTATAATGGGTAAAGGTATTCAGTGCTAATTCCCTTCTAACCCATTTAACCCTACTATCAAATTATCATACTTACCATGCATCTAACATAATTTTACATCCCAATTTTAGAGATATGACAGTCCTAGAACATAGGGAGATATAAGGTCACCCACGTCTGTAGAACCCACTCATGCATATAATAACATTACCTAAGATCGTAACAAATATCATGCATTATCTTAATTAAACCTTTTAACAAAGGAAAACCTTAAGTTGTGGAAGAACAGTGAAAATATACTTTAAATACAATCCATAAGAAAAGAATATTTTAATAATTTAAATCGATGATCAAGCATACTATTCCAAAATAAAACTCCCAAAATAAGGACTCCTGGAGCATCTAAAGACTCATCAAATGATAGTTACAGTAGTAAACTTTGACAAGGAAATTCCCCAAGTGGAGTAGGTTTCATGAGCGATCACCTTGTCTTCTCAAAATACTCACCTAGAACCGTACAAGGAAAAGGGGTGAGATAGATGATCTTAATGAGTAAACAAATAAATCTTGAATAATAACACATATCCCTCTATAAAGGTTCATAATTCATGAGTCATGGTTTGCAATTTAGCAAGGTTCATAAAAATCAACTTATAAACTTATAACTTATAGAGTTAATGGCTTATTAGCTCATTCACTCAAGGAAAAGGTGGCATCATACCAATTTCCAACTCCCAACTTATAACTTATAAAGAAGCATGAAACTAATCAGGCTCCATGGCTAGAATTACCCCTTCTAGCTGAGGTGGATACACTACCCCTATCCATCTCGTTAAGACAATGTGCACAAGTTTTGATGATTTTCCGCATCGGCACGAGGATTTCTGCATAAAGGTTCATAGATACCATAGCCAGAAGCAATCACTTATAATAATAGCATTAAAGATTGCAATCAAATATAACATAATAGCAATAGTAGTTTAGCTTATTGAACAAAAGATAAAATAACAGTGTAGTTCCAAAAAGAAAGTAAGGTAAGGCAACAATTATAAAGGTTCTTTCTTATCATTGAATAAATATTTATAGTTTCAGACTAATTGTCGTTTGGTAGCCTAAGCTTAACAAGAATTCATATAATTAGAATTGATAATTGAAAAGAACTTGGGTTTGAAGGATCTCAAAGGTTTCATATAACATGACAACTTGTACTTGTAACATGAACATCATGTTTACTCACCTTGTGGTTCCTTAACTCCTAGTTGCTTGTAGCCCTTGAAATTTTAATAATCCTCAAACTCTAGCATTCATTACAATTCAATACTTAGCATTTGCTTAACATCATGCTATCCTATCCCATAACCACCCCATGGACATATAATATTCACATATACTTAGAGTTGCACATAGAAGTGCACTCATCACTTCCACATAACATGTTGACTTAAGTCTTGCACACTTAGCCTTCATAGGCTCACATGAAATCATATTATAATTTATACTATGACTTTTCTAAAGTCAAACACAATATATCATGATCTTATTATCAATTCAATTTAATATTCAACTTAGTATACTTAACACTTTCCATATATATCAACTTAACATGTAACTTAAAAGTATCATGCTTATCTCTTTTGACCAAATTGTACAATCAACCTCATAGTCAATTTAGGGTCATTAATCCACAATCAATACATCATAAGGCCTAATTCACATGCCATTTAATTATATACACATATTAATCACAATATAGTAGTACGGTTAAGAAACTCTAGGTAGGCCGAACCTCTCTAGACTTTGTTTAGAGTTATTCCTTCAACCAATGTGTGATTAAATCATTTATCATTCATGTATACATGTCAACAATCATTAAAATATATCATACAAAAATTATAGACATTAGGATCCAAATCCCAATGTAGGACGAATGCATACTTTCATGGAAAACATGAACTTTCTTACTTTTCGCACTTTCTATTTATTATAATAATATGCAAAAATATGGTTTAAACTAATATTTTTCATATAAACATAACAAAAATCATTTTAAAACACCAATATGTAGAAATTAGCAGCCCTTTGTAAAACATATGCACGAAAATTCAAATTTTAGGTTTTAGGGTGGAAAACATGGATTCTCTTGTTTTTCGTACTTTTCGATCATTACAGTAATATATAAAAATATAATTTAAATCAATATTTTTCATCTACACATAAAAAAAATCAATTTAGAACACTTTAACACTCAAAGTACCCCCCTTGTAGAATATATGCATGAAAATTCCAACTTTGAGTTTTAGAGTTCACTTTTGGTGGATTTGTGAGGAAAGAGTTGTAGTTACGATTGAAAATTGATTTTTCCTTAAACAAAACACCTAGGCCAAATTTAACAAGAATAAAATAGTAAATATACTGTCCCAAATAGATTTCTCATGGTTATTTTTATAAAAATCAAATAGTAGATTGAAAAAAATGAAAAACTTATAAAAACGATCACAAAATCGCAAGGTTTGAAGGCACCTTGTGAATTTTAGTTGAGAGAATATTTTGAGAGAATTTTTCTATAAAAGTTTTGAAGAATAATGGAATGGTGGCTGCCAAGATCAGGGGTAGGTGAATTTAGGGTTATATATTTAGGGTTTTGGCAAAATTACAAGTTTGCCATTAATGAGCTATGTTAGGAGTGTTTTAGTGTGTTGGCCTTTGGTGAGTTGGGTCTTTTAATTTTATTTATGGGCTGATTATAGATAATAAAAAATAAAATATTTTTCTTATTATTTTCATTAGAATCCCCCCTAAAAATATTTATTTAAAAATATTTTAAAAATTCTCATAAAAACTATTTTATGCTTAAAAATCGCTTTGTGCATGAAAATTTACTTTATGTGCAATAAATCATTTTTTGCTTATGCACTTCATATAAATTACTTATTTCACAATAATAATTTATATTATGCATATTAGAACTAATCTAACATGTCATATACTCATCAAACACATAACACATGAATTTTCATAAAAGCACATATTTTGCCATAATAGCTCTAAATTCAAGTAAGTTATCACGAAACTCCTAGGGTAGGTGTGAGTTGTTACACATAGGCACACATCATATCATTTCACCTCATAAGGCACATATCACATATCATGGCATATATCATGTATCATATAACTTATAGCATAATGAACTCTCCTATCATATAAAAGTCAATCATTCTATAGGCAATAGAAAATCAAACCCAAGCCAAATAGCTAAGTAGTCATATAATATATCATTCATATCATATATGTCTTATGCCACTAGACTATTAGTTACCAACTTCTAGCTTGAGTCTCAGTTGTGTCCCACGTTAGGGCAAACATCAGGTAGCTTCTAGGGTAGGCAAATAATCAATAAGAGGGCAATGACCAATGCTCCCATATTGATAGTAAAGGAAGTCTCTATCCGGCATGCAACCCATCAAAGACAAAGTCCTAGATAAAGAGTAACTAGAATCTCTATGTTCATAGTCTCCCATCCATTCAACACTTCTGGTCTTAATCTTGTCCACTTCCTCTCTCAAAGCATGTATTAGGGACCTAAGACGTCGATTTTCTTTCATCAGGTTTGAGTAGTCTCTTTTGAACGTCTGCATCTTACTCTGAATCTAGTTATAACCTAGACACTCCAAATGGTCCTCCTCATAAGGAGTCTTCTCTCTTTTAAGGTAGATCACAAGCTTGGCCTTCCCAAACATCTTTGGCCAGGTACTCTTGCACATCATGCGAGGTGCTTTAGGTCGGGGTCCTCTAGCAGGGGTACTCTTCTTGGTCATCTGATAAAAGAATTATAAGGCACATAGAATAGTAAAAATGGGTACTATAGCTTATTAGGATTTTGTGGAACTTAGCTAAGGATGGACTATAATTGACATGCAAGAAAAATTCCTATGCTCCAGGATTATAATTAATCAACCCAATAAATAGACAAGTCTAAACTAGACTTAAAACTGCAACTTTGATACCATCTTTGTCACATCCCAATTTTAGAGATGTGACGATCCTAGAACATGTGGAGACATAAGGTCACCACGCCCGTAGAACCCACTCATACACATAGAAACACTACCTAGGATCATACCAAAATCTTATACATTAACTTAGTTTAACCATTAATAAAAGAAAACCTTAATTTGTAGTAAGATAGTTTAAAAATACTTTAAATGCAATCCATAGAAAAGAACATTTTAAGACTCCAAATAAATCATCAAAGCATAATGTTCTAAAAATAAAACTTCCAAACAAGAACTCCCAGAGCATCTAAAGTGACTCTTCATAAAACAGTACGATAATAAACTTGGATAAGGAAATCCCCTAAGCAGAGTAGATTGCTTGAGCTATCACCTTGCCTCCTCATAATGCTCACTTGGAAACCACATAAGAAAAGCAGTGAGATAGATAATCTTAATGAGTAAACAATATGGCTTATACTATAACACATATCCCTTAGAAAGAGCTTATAGCTCATAACTCATAATTCATGATTCACAGTTCATTATTTACAATTTAGCAAGGTTCGTAGAAATCTCACTTATAACTCATAACACATAGAGTGAGGGTTGTTGCCATATTCACTCGAACACATAAAGGAGAGGTGACATCATATCAAATTCCAATTCCTATCACATAAGAAGTGTGAAGCTGATTAGGCCCCAAGGCTAAAACTGCCCTTTCTAGCTAAGGTAGTGTCACATCCTAACTTTAGAGACATGACGGTCCTAGAACATGGGAAGACATAAGATCACCATGTCTGTAGAACCCACTTATACAAATACTACCTAGGATCGTACCAAAAACCTCTTACATTAACTTAAATAAACCCTTTTTTTTTAGAATACCTTAAGTTGCGCAAGTATAATTAAAATATACTTTAAACATAATCCATAAGGAAATAATATTTAGAATCCAATTAAAACCTCAAAGGATAACATTTCAAAATAAACATCCAAAAATGAACATTCCTAGAGTGTCTAAGGATAACTCTTCATAACATGTTAAACTAATTTTCTTGGACAACGAATTCCCCAAATGAAGTAGGATGCTTGAGCCATCACCTTGCCTCCTCATAATGCTTACCTAGAACCACACAAGGAAAAAGGGTGAGATAGATGATCTCAATGAGTAAACAATAGGGATTGTACAATAACACATATCCCTTAGAAAGGGCTCATAGCTCATAACTTATAGTTCATGATTCATAGTTTGCAATATAGAAAGGTTCGCAAAAATCACACTTATAACACATCTCTGAATGCTATTACCATAATCACTCGAACACATAACACATAGAGTGAAGGCTATTACTATAATCACTCGAACACATAGTCAATAATTACTCACATTGGTACAAGGATCACATAGTCGATGATTACTCGTATTAGTACGAGGAGCACATAGCCGATGATTACTCGCATCGGTACGAGGATTTCTACATAAAAAGGGTTAAAGGTACCACAGCAAGAGCTAATGGTAATCATATATAATAATAACATTTAAGCCATCAATAACATGTATCTCAATAGAAATAGCAGTTTATTGTTAGAACAAAAGATATAAGAATAGTGTAGTTCCAGAAAGAATATAAGTTAGGGTGATAATCACGAGAAATTCTCATTAGATAAAATAGTTTTGGACCAAATGTCCTTTCGCAACCCAAGTTTTACAAAGAAACCACTGAATTAAATTTTTGGATAAAAGGAACTTGGGTTTCAAAGATCACAAAGGCTTACATAACAATATATCACACTCTTATAACACAACATAATGTTGTTCACACTTATAACATGAACATGGCGTTTACTCACCTTAGGGTTCCTTTGCTTCTAGTATACATAGTCCCTTTGTACTTTTAAAGCTCCTCAAATGCTAACATAATATTTAATTTAATACTTGGTATTTATTTACTCATGATGCTCCTATCCCATAACTATCCCATGCACATATAGCATACACATACACTTAGAGTTCACATATAGGTGCACTCATCACTTGCCTATAACACATTGACTTTGAAAGTCTTGCACACTTAGGCCTTATAGGCTCACATGTAAACACATTACAATCATGTCAATACCTTTCTAAGGTCATCACAATATTATTACCTCAATATCAATTTACTTTAATAATCATCTTAAAGCACTTTACACTTCCATACATGTCAACTTAACAAATAACCTTTCAAGTGTCATGCTTAACTCTTATGATCCATTCATTCAATCAATCACTTCATCAACTCAAGACCATTTATTCATTATCAAGTCATCATAACATCTAGTTCCATATTTCCCAATCACATTCACATTCTAATCACAATATAAGGTTAAGATACCTTAAGTATACCAAAGTACCTCTAGGCTTGGCTAGGGTCATACCTTCAACTAACATGAAATTTTATCATTTATTATACATACATACATGTCAATAATCATCAAAACACATTACATAATAATTATAAACATTGGGACAAAAATATTAAGGTAGGCCGAATACATTACCAAAAGGAAAAATTAAATTCTCGTTCTTTTCGCACTTTCTGTCTATTTTAGAAATATGTAAAAACATGGTTTGGACCAGGATTTTTCATGTAAACACAACAAAAATCATTTTAAAGTATTAATTCATGTGAATTGGCCATATTTAGTATTGTTCATACATAAAAATTCAACTTTTGGGTCATAGGGTACAAAACCATGAGTTTTCTTATTTTAGGTATTTTTCAGTCATTTCAGAAATATGTAAATAGGTTGTTTCAACCATTATTTTTCATTTAAACTCAGCAAATATTAGTTTAAAACATGTCCATGCATGATTCAGCAGCTATAGATAGTATTTATATAAAAAAAAAATTCCAAGTTTTAAGGCTTAGGTGAAAAATCATGAGTTTTCGCGCTTTCCGCGCTTTTCATTCATTACAGCAATATGTAGACACATTATTCAAATCATTATTTTTCATCTAAATAAAACAAATATCATATTAGAATGCTTTATTACATAAGTCAGCAGTGTAAATAGAATTTTCCAACTTCTAAGTTCTAGCACAAAAATCTTGAATTCCTTTATTTTTTGAAACTTTCCAGTCATCACAGAAATATGCAAAAATATTATTTAATATAATATTTTTCATCCAAATAAATCAAAAATCAGTTTAGAAACCATTGATGTGCAAATTGCCCCCCTCTAGTGATGCTTATGCATAAAAATTGTGATTTTAAGTTATAGAATTCACCTTTGGAGAAATCTTGCGGAAAGATTTGTGTTTTCGGTAGAAATTAGATTTTCTCTCCCAAAAACTCACCCAAAAAGAATTAAATCTGTAAAAATCAGTAATCAACCAGTTCAAAATAATTTTTCCATAATTTATTTCATAGAAATCAGTTTAGAAATTGAAAGAGAAGAAAAACTTATGATTACGGTCAAGAAATCACAAAACTGAAAGGTGTTTTCTTAATTTCAGTTGAGAGATTATTTTTTAGAGAATTTTTTTGTAAAAATACTGAAGAATAATAGAATGGTGGCTGTCTAACAAGGGTTGGCCAAAATTTTGCTTATATATTAGGGTTTTGGATGAAATTTCCAAGTTTATCCTTAATGAGCTAGGTTAGAAGTGTTTTAGTGTAGTGGGCTTTTGGGTATTTAGGCTTTTTATTTAATTTAGTGGCTGATTATGGGTAATTAAAAATACAATATTTTTCTTATTATTTTCATTAAAATTTCCCCAAAAACATTTATTTAAAAATATTTTAAAAATACTCATAAAATTATTTTATGCTTAAAAATCGCCTTTTTACAAGAAAATTTATTTTACGAAATATAAATTATTTCATACTAATGCATTTTATTCAAATCATTTATTTCACAATAATAATTCATATTAGGCATATTAAAATTAATTTAACATGCCCCAAACTCATAAATCATGTCACACATGAATTTTCATAAAATCAAATATTTTGTCACAATAACTCTAAATTCAAGCAATTTGTCACGAAAACTCCTAGGGTAGATGTGGATTGTTACAAGTAGATACACTACTCCTATCCATCGGGTTAAGATCATGTGCACATGTTACATCCCAACTTTGGAGACATGATGGTCCTAGAACATGGGGAGACATAAGGTCACCCACATCCGTAGAACCCACTTATACTTATACAAATACTGCCTAGGATCATATCAAAAAAAACCTCTTACATTAACTTAAATAAACCTTTTTTTTTCTTGAAAATCTTAAGTTACGGAAGCATAATTAAAATATACTTTAAACATATTCCATAAGGAAATAATATTTAGAATTCAATTAAAACCTCGAAGGATAACATTTCAAAATAACCATCAAAAAATGAATATTCCTGGAGCGTCTAAGGATAACTCTTCATGACATATTAAACTAATCTTATTGGACAAGGAATTCCCCAAGCGAAGTAGGATGCTTGAGCCATCACCTTGCCTCCTGATAATGCTCACCTGGAACCATACAAGGAAAAAGGGTGAGATAGATGATCTCAATGAGTAAGTAATACCGATTGTACAATAACACATATCCCTTAGAAAGGGCTCATAGCTCATAACTTATAGCTCATGATTCATAGTTTGCAATTTAGAAAGGTTCGCAAAAATCACACTTATAACACACAGAGTGAAGGCTACTGCCATAATCACTCGAACACATAAAGTGAAGGCTATTGCCATAATCACTCAAACACATAGCCAATAATTACTCGCATCGGTACGAGGATTACATAGCCAATGATTACTCGCATCGGTACGAGGAGCACATAGCCGATGATTACTCGCATCGGTACAAGGAGCATATGGCCGATGATTACTCGCATCAGTACGAGGAGCACATAGCCGATGGTATGAGGAGCACATAGCCGATGATTACTCACATTCGTACGAGGATTTCTGTATTAAAAAAAAAAGGTTAAAGGTACCATAGCAAGAGCTAATGGTAATCATATATAACAATAACATTTAATCCATTAATAACATGTATCCCAATAGCAATAGCAGTTATTGTTTTAAACAAAACATATAAGAATAGTGTAGTTCTGGAAAGAATATAATTTAGGGTGATAATCATAAGAAATTCTCATTGGATAAACAAAAAAGTTTTGGACCAAATGTCCTTTGGCAACCCAAGTTTTACAAAGAAATCACTTAATTAAATTTTTGGATAAAAGAAACTTGGGTTTCAAAGATCGCAAATGCTTACATAACAATATATCACATTCTTATAATACAACATAATGTTGTTAACACTTATAACATGAACATGGCATTTACTCACACTGGAAGCAGGAATATAGAGTTTACTCACCTTGGGGTTCCTTTGCTCCTAGTATACATAGTCCCTTTGCACTTCTAAAGCTCCTCAAACTCTAACATAATATTTGATTTAATACTTAGTATTTATTTACTCATGATGCTCCTATCCCATAATTACCCCATGCACATATAGCATACACATACACTTAGAGTTCACACATAGGTGTACTCATCACTTGCACATAATACATTGACTTTAAAAGTCTTGCACACTTAGGCCTTATAGGCTCCCATGATATCACATTATAATCACATTAATACCTTTCTAAGGTCATCACAATATTATTACCTCAATATCATTTCACTTTAACAATCACCTTAATACATTTTACACTTCCATACATGTCAACTTAACCATTAACCTTTCAAGTATCATGCTTAACTCTTATGATCCTTTTTATTCAATTATCACTTCATCAACTCAAAACCATGTATTTATTATCATGTCATCATTACATTTAGTTCCATATTTCCTAATCACATTTGTATTCTAATCACAATACAAGGTTAAGATACCTTAAGTATACCATAATGCATTTAAGCTTATCTAGGATCATACCTTCAACTAACATGCCATTTTATCATTTCTTATACATACATACATGTCAATAATCATCAAAACACATCATATAAAAATTATAAACATTGGAACAAAAATGTTTATATAGGCCGAATGCATCACCAAAGAAAGAATTAAATTTTCTTTTTTTTCGCACTTTTCGTCTATTTCAGAAATATGTAAAAACATGGTTTGAATCAAGATTTTTCATGTAAACACAATAAAAATCATTTTAGAATTTTAATTCATATAAACTGGCCACACTTGGTGTTGTTCATACATAAAAATTCAACTTTTGAATTATAGAGTACAAAACCATGAGTTTTCTTATTTTTGGTATTTTTCGGTCATTTCAGAAATATGTAAACAAGTTGTTTAAACTATTATTTTTTATTCAATCATAGTAGATATCAGTTTACAACATGTCCATACATGATTTGGCAGCCATAGATAGTAATTATGCAAGAAAATTCCAAGTTTCAAGGCTTAGGGTGAAAATCATGAGTTTTCGCGCTTTCCGCTCATTACAGTAATATACAAACACATGATTTAAATCATTCTTTCTCATCCAAACAGAACAAATATTAGTTTACAATCCAATCATATACAAATTGGCAGCCACATGTTGAAATAATAATAGAATTTTCCAACTTCTAAGTTCTAGCACAAAAACCTTGAATTCTTTTATTTTCTGAAACTTTTTGGTCATCGCAGAAATATGCAGAAATATAATTTAATCCAGTATTTTTCATTAAAACACATCAAAAATTAGTTTAGAAATCATTCATGTAGGAATCACCCCCCCCCCCCCCCTTGATATGGTCTGTGCATAAAAATTTCAATTTTGAGTTACAGGATTCACCTTTGGAGAAATCGCGTAGAGAGGTTGGTGCTTTTAGTGGAAAAATTGATTTTTCTCTCAAGAAATAACCTATCCCAAATTTTATTAGTAAAAATCAGTAAATATTCAGTTCAAAATAATTTTCCCAAGGTTATTTCATAAAAATCAAATAGCAAATTGAAAGGAAAAGAAAAACTTACGAAACGGTTGCGAAATCGCAAGTTTGAAGGATTTTTTTATGAATTTCGGTAAAGAGAAATATTTTGAGAGAATTTTTCTATTAAGATATAGAAAAATTGAGTGATGGCTGCTAGAATTAGAGTACTAGCCAAAATTTTCATTATATATTAGGGTTTGGGGTGCAATTTCCGAGTTTGCCCTTAATGAGCTAAGTTAGGAGTGTTTTAGTGTAGTGGGCTTTTAGGTATTTGGGCTTTTTAATTAATTTAGGGCTGATTATAGGTAATTAAAAATAAAATATTTTTTTATTATTTTCATTAAAATTTTCCCCAAAACATTTATTTAAAAATAATTTAAAAATACTTATAAAATTATTTTATGATTAAAAATCGCCTTTTTACATGAAAATTTATTTTACGAAAAATAAATTATTTCATGCTAATGCATTTTATTCAAATCATTTATTTCATGATAACAATTCATATTAGGCATATTAAAATTATTTTAACATGCTCCAAACTCATAAATCACGTCACACATGAATTTTCATATAGTCACACAATTTATCATAATAAGCGTAAATTCAAATAATTTGTCACTAAAAATCCTAGGGTAGATGTGGGTTGTTACATTCTCCCTCCTTAAAATAAATTCATTCTCAAATTTCCAAATCTAATAGCACAACACAGTTTACTTAACTTTTTTGCCATGCTTCTACTGCGCCACTCAAACCCAACATCTAACTACAATTAACTTATCAAACACAGTAAGGCACATACTCACAATCTATTAAAAAGAATCACATTGATAAACTTTCAACTTAAGCTACACCTTTGTTAATCTCTTGTTCAAACAAATCTTAAAACTAATCCTTAATAATTTTGTATCCCCTTGACCTCAAAAAAAAGTAATAGAACCTTTAATTTCATCTTCAATCAAATGTAATCCCAACATTTCTTTTCCTTATATCTCTATTATTATTAAAATCTATACTAATACCTTAATCACCACTTCCATTCATTATTTATCATATTAGTCATACAAGAATCTAACAGATAGTACCAAATTAATAACTCCAATTGATATTTGATAATTCCCATTCCATACTAATAATTATTACTTCATCTATTATAACCTCAATAAATATTTTTGTATTTAATACCTTGCTAACATTATAATTTCTACACTCCCATCATTTATCAATTAAAACATATTTAAACTTAACAAATATTCCTATATATATCATATCCCAAATGAACTTGCATCCTATTAATTTATAATCCCAAATAAACTTCTTATTACTATTTTAGACTTACTCCCTTTCAAAAAAATATATACGTCATTATCATGACCTAATTACCTAATGCCTCATAATTTTTATACATTTAGCTTGTAATATCATCTCACTTTAGATTTTTTCCACTTACATCTTACTATACTTTACAATCCTAATCATTTAACTTATCCATATTAAAATAATAAACCTTCTAATACCATTGATATTCAATGAAATCTCTATGCAACTCTTATATCTCTCCAAATCTATGCCATTCTAGGTTATCTCAATAAAAATTCTTTTCATACTAAAGATCACTATCAAATTTTCTAGTAACCTCAATTGAACATTATTGTGTCTAACACCTTAAAACATTTCTCATCAGAGGACTCAAATCCCTTTCAAGTATATTCAAAACTATTAAATTTTCAAAACTACATAGAATCATTTATAAGAACTAAAACATTTTCATCCTTGCATGTAACATGCAACCTTAATGCAATGCTTGATACAGCTCATGATGTATGATTGATGATGCA
This sequence comes from Reutealis trisperma, assembly GCA_947687605.1. Classification (NCBI taxonomy): domain Eukaryota; kingdom Viridiplantae; phylum Streptophyta; class Magnoliopsida; order Malpighiales; family Euphorbiaceae; genus Reutealis; species Reutealis trisperma. Next base: position 120,841 of record CANTUT010000327.1, on the reverse strand, counting down.
TGATTTCATAAAGCAAAATTCAGTGCATATAGACAGACACATTGGACGCAAGTACATAATCAAATCAAATCTAGAACATTTTATCTTAAAATCATGTTGTACCCTCATAATTTAAGTCCTTATGGATCCTCAAATTTACAATTCATATGGCCTTAACATCTATCATCTTATAAAAGTTTAAATCCTTATACTCTAATTGCACCCTATATACTCAAAGGAATCTCATCACTAAAGAATCTCTACTAGCATCATACTTATCCTTTTATCAACATTACAAGTCTGATAATACTTATACTTTTATATCTCCCCCTCTTAAAAGAAATTCATCTTCGAATTTCAATACTTACTCATAGGTTCTCAAAAACTGGGGATGCTTCTGCCACATCCCTTTCTCAGCTTCCTAAGTATACCCATTCATTACATGATTATGCTAGTAAACCTTAAATCATAAATATCTCCTTGATACACAAATATCTCCCATCGTTAGTTCAAAATTTTAATTGCTTCCCTCTACAATCAATATAAGCTCTATAATCATATAGCCAATCCATTCCAAAGATCACATTGAATTCTAGGACATTAAGTTCTAATAACTCCATAAGAAGTTTCTATCTATCAATGTCTACCTCACAATCCTTAAACAATACCTACTTCCATCATTTCTCCCAAAAGAGTTAACACTACTAAGGGTTCATTAATTTATTCCTTATCTCTACCGAGACTCTTAGTAAAATATGGAGATGCAAACAATTGCATAACACCAGAATCAATAAGCATCTTGCACTAAAAATTCAAATGGGAATGATACCTTCTTCTTTCAAATCACACTAGATAAATATCCTTTCCCTGACTATACTCAATATCTACATAAGTGATAGAGAAATCCCTAGCTTTCTTGTTATTCTAGTCTATATGGTAGTATTTAAACCACAAATTCCTTAATATACTTCACTTACTTCATACCATATACTTATGTATATATAATGTAACTGATTTATTTCATTCTCTTACTAATCATTACTAATTATCATTCCTCTTCCTATGACATCAATTGCAATTATCATTTAATGACTCCATATAATTCATATATCAAACCATTGTATCATGTAAGCATTTCATACCTTACAATATTATACCTATCAATCATTAATCTTAGTTGGATCATAACCTAGTCCACTTCTCTTTCTAATATATTTAACTCTAATATCAAAATGTCATATTTTGCATGTCCTTAACATTAGCACCCATCATATAATATCACATATTGCGTAGCATTTATCACATAGCATATATATCAAGGCATGTATCATGCATCATAATCATTTAACATATAACCTATAGCATCATGAATTCTCCTATCATATTGAAGTGAATCATGTCATAGGCAATAAAAGAAATCAATGCTTACTAAGTCGCTAGGCAATCAATTAACATCATTTGCATCGCAAGAGTCTTCTTTTTCTAAAGGTGGATCACAGGCACGACCTTCTTGAACATCTCTCGCCATGTCCTCTTACATGCCATACGCGGTGCTCTAGGTCGCGGCCCTCAAGCAGGGATAGTCTTCTTAGTCATTTGGTAAAAGAATCATAAGGCATACAAATAAATAATAACAATAGAGTACTATAACTTATTGGGATTCGATAGAACTACACTAGCGATAAACTGCAAGTGACATGATAGGAAGAATTCCTACACTCCAGGATTATATTTATTTAACCCAATACATAAACAAGTCTAAACTAGATTTAAAAAAAAAAAAAAAAAAAAAAAAAAAAAAAAAAAAAACTCTGATACCACCTTTGTCACATCCCAACTTTGGAGACATGACGGTCCTAGAACATGGGGAGACATAAGGTCACACACGTCCGTAGAACCCACTTATACTTATACAAATACTGCCTACGATCGTACCAAAAACCTCTTACATTAACTTAAATAAACCCCTTTTTTAAAAAAAAAAAACCTTAAGTTGTGGAAGCAGAATTAAAATATACTTTAAATATAATCCATAAGAAAATAATATTTAGAATTCAATTAAAACCTCGAAGGATAAGATTTCAAAATAAACATCCAAAAATAAATATTCCCGGAGCGTCTAAGGATAACTCTTTATGACATATTAAACTGATTTTCTTAGACAAGGAATTCTCCAAGTGAAGTAGGATGCTTGAGTCATCACCTTGCTTCCTCATAATGCTCATTTGGAACCACACAAGGAAAACAGGTGAGATAGATGATCTTAATGAGTAAACATTATGTTTCAAATTACAAGTGCAAGCTATTATGATATGTGTACCTTTGACATTCTTAAAACCCAAGTTCATTTCTATTTTTAACAGCACAACACAGTTTACATGTAAATATTATTTTCTCATGTCCCATACATGTAATGTCTCCAGATCTTTAGAGCGAACACTATTGCAGCTAATTCTAAATCATGAGTAGGGTAATTCATTTCATGCCTCTTTAGTTGTCGTGATGCAAAATGGTAAAGTCATTGCCTATGCATCACTACAACTAAAGAGACATGAAATGAATTACCCTACTCATGATTTAGAATTAGCTGCAGTAGTGTTCGCTCTAAAGATCTGGAGACATTACATGTATGGGATGAAGTGTGAGATCTACACGGATCATAAGAGTCTTCAATACATCTTAAGCCAAAGAGACCTCATTCTAAGACAAAGGAGATGGATTGAACTATTGAAGGATTATGACTGTCATATTCTCTATCATCCCGGGAAGGCGAACGTAGTGGCAGATGCCTTGAGTCGAAAGTCGATGGGAAGCCTATCCCATGTGGATGTGAGAAAGAGGTCGATCGTGAAGGAACTAAAGGAATTGTTTAATCTAGGATTGAAACTGGAGATTGGAGGATCAAGAGCTTTATTGGCTCATTTTCAAGTAAGGTGTAAGTTAATGGAAGAAATAAGGGATTCACAAGATAAGGACCCATACTTGGTGAAGTTGAAGTATGAGACGAGAGAAGGAAAGAACTCTAAGTTTGAGGTAGTCAATGGAATTTTAAAGTGTAAGGATAGAACATGCGTGCCTGATGTGGATGGACTAAAGGAAAGGATATTGAAGGAGGCACATCAGACACCTTACTGTGCTCATCCTGGAGCTACCAAGATGTACCATGATGTGAAAGCTAACTATTGGTGGCCTAGTTTGAAGAAAGATGTGGCTAAATTTGTAGCATCCTGCTTGACTTGCCAGCAAGTCAAGTGTGAACATCAACGACCCTCAAGATTACTACAAGAGATTCGACTACCTGAATGGAAGTGGGAACGCATCACTATGGACTTCGTTATTGGTTTGCCTAGAACCTCTAAAGGACATGATTCTATATGGGTCATAGTGGATAGATTGACAAAGTCTACTCATTTTCTAGGAGTTAAGACCACATATTCTACAGCTCAGTATGCGCAGTTATATATAGATGATATCATGAAACTACATGGAGTACCAATTTCTATCATCTCAGATCGAGGAACTCAATTCACCTCAAGGTTCTGGCAGAAGTTACAAGAAGCATTAGGAACATAACTAGATTTTAGTATGGCGTTTCACCCTCAAACAGATGGCCAGGCTAAAAGAACAATTCAAAGACTCAAGGATATGCTAAGGATATGTGTCTTGGACTTTTGCAATAGCTGGGATAAGTATTTACCCTTGATTGAATTCGCCTACAATAATAGCTATCATTCATCCATTGGCATGGTGCCATACGAAGTATTGTATGGGAGAAGATGTCGTTCTCCAATTTGTTGGATTGAACCTGGAGACAAGCATATGGAAATGCCTGAATTGCTTAAAGAGACTATAGAGAAAGTACCATTAATTCAAGATCGACTGAAGATGGCATTCAATCGGCGAAAGAGTTACACGGACCCTAAGCGAAGGGAAACCCAATTCACCATGGGAGATCACGTATTCTTAAAGGTCTCGCCAATGAAAGGAGGTATGAGATTTGGCAAGAAAGGGAAATTATCACCTTGTTTCATTGGTCCTTTTGAAATCTTAGATAAGGTTGGAGAAGTATCTTATAGACTTGCCCTGCCTCCAACTTTGGCGCATGTGCACCCAGTGTTCCACATCTTAATGCTAAGGAAGTATGTATCAGATCCATCGCACGTTCTTTTACCTCTAGACATTACGTTAGATGAACAACTATCTTATGAGGAGTCACCGATAGCTATAGTGGATCAATAAGTAAAGAAGCTAAGAAATAAGGAGATACCCATGATTAAGGTTCAGTGGCAAAATCATGGGATAGATGAGTGCACATAGGAAGCAGAGGAAGAGATGCGACAGAAGCATCCTCAGCTTTTCAAGAGAAACTAGGTAAGGGTTTAAATTTGAGGATGAATTTCTTTAAGGGGGGAGAATGTAACAACCCACACCCACCCTAGGAATTTTCGTAATAAAATGCTTGATTTAGAACTATCAAGGTTAAGTATGTGCTTGTGTGGAAATTTGTGATTTAAGTGATTGATGAGTATGTGGCATATTAAATTAATTTTAATATGCATAATATGTGTTGCTATTGTGAAATAAATGATTTACATGAAGTGCATTTGCATAAAAGAATTTATTTTAAATAAAATGAATTTTCATGCATAAGACAATTTTTAAGCATAAAATAATTTTATGGGTATTTTTAAAATATTTTAAAATAAATACTTTTGAGGGAAATGTTCCAGAATTAATAAGAAAAATATTCTCTTTATTTTAATTTTTATTCAGCCAAAAATTTAAAGGAAAAGCCCAAATACCCAAAAGCCCATTACACAAAAATCCTCCTAACCTAATTCATTAAGGATATTAGTGGAAATTCCACTCCAACCCTAATATATAACCTAAATTTCGGCCAAAACAAAGTTCCAGCAGCCATTCTCTTATTCTTTCTATATCTTGGCAGAAAAATCCTCCCAAAATATTTCTCTCTACTGAAATTAAGAAAACACCTTTCCGTTTCGCGATTTATTGACCGTAATCGTAAGTTTTTATTCTTTTTCAATTTCTAAACTGATTCTATGAAATAAATTATGGGAAAATTATTTTGAACTATTTGATTACTGATTTTTATAGATTTAATTCTGTTTGGGTGAGTTTTGGGAGAGAAATTTTATTTTCTACCGAAAACACGATTCTTTCCGTGAGATTCCTTCAAAGGTGAATTCTATAACTTAAAATCACAATTTTTATGTATAAATATCATAAGGGGGGAGATTTGTGCATGGTTGTGTTCTAAACTAATTTTTGATTTGTTTTGATGAAAAATATTGAATTAAATAATATTTCTGCATATTTTTGTGATGACTGGAAAGTTTCGAAAAACAAAGGAGTTCAAGGTTTTCGTGTTAGAACTTGGAAGTTGGAAAATTTTACTCTTGAATAGACATATGGCTACCGATTTGTATGAATAAGTACTCTAATGTGATGTTTGTTTTGTTTAGATGAAAAATAATGATTTGAATAATGTGTATGTTTATCGCTGAAATGAACGAAATGCGCTAAAAGCGCGAAAACTCATGATTTTTCACCTAAGCCTTTAAACTTGGAACTTTTTTATATAAACCCTATCTATGGTTGCCGAATCATATAGGGATGTGTTCTAAACTGATATTTTCTATGATTGAATAAAAAATAATAGTTTAAACAACCTATTTACATATTTCTAAAATGACCGAAAAATACCAAAAATAAGAAAACTCATGGTTTTGTGGTCTATAATTCAAAAGTTGAATTTTTATGTTTAAACAACCCTATGTGTGGTTGATTCTTAAAAATTGAAATTTCAAAATGATTTTTGTTGTGTTTACATGAAAATCTTAGTTCAAACCATATTTTTACATATTTCTAAAATAGACGAAAAATGCGAAAAGAAGAAGAATTTAGTCTCCACCTTAGTGATGCATTCAGCCTATATAAACATTTTTGTTCCAATGTTTATAATTTTTATATGATGTGTTTTGATGATTATTGACATGTATGTATTCATAAGAAATGATAAAATGGCATGTTAGTTGAAGGTATGATCCTAGATAGGCTTAAATGCATTATGGTATACTTAAGGTATCTTAACCTTGTATTGTGATTAGAATACAAATATGATTGGGAAATATGGAACTAAATGTTATGATGATGTGATAATAAATACATGGTTTTGAGTTAATGAAGTGACAATTGAATAAAAAGGATCATAAGAGTTAAGCATGATACTTGAAAGGTTAATGGTTAAGTTGACATGTATGGAAGTGTAAAGTGTATTAAGGTGATTGTTAAAGTGAAATGATATTGAGGTAATAATACTGTGATGACCTTAGAAAGGTATTAATGTGATTATGATGTGATATCATAAGAGCCTACAAGGCCTAAGTGTGCAAGACTTTTAAAGTCAATGTATTATGTGCAAGTGACGAGTGCACTTATGTGTGGACTCTAAGTGTATGTGTATGCTATATGTGCATAGGGTAATTATGGGATAGGAGCATCATGAGTAAATAAATACTAAGTATTAAATCAAATGTTATGTTAGAGTTTGAGGAGCTTTAGAAGTGCAAAGGGACTACGTATACTAAGAGCAAAGGAACCCCAAGGTGAGTAAACATCGTATTCATTCTTCTAATGTGGGCAAACGCCATATTCATGTTATAAGTGTGAATAACATCATGTTGTGTTATAAGAATGTGATATATTGTTATGTGAGCCTTTGTGATCTTTGAAACCCAAGTTCTTTCCATTTTAAATATTATTATATGATTTTTTTGTCAAGCTTGGGTTGCCAAAGGACATTTGGTCCAAAACTATTTTGTTTATCCCAATGAGAACTTTCTTGTGATTAACACCCTAACTTATATTCTTTCTAAAACTACACTATCATTGTATCTTTTGCTTGAAAGCTAAACCAATATTGTTATTGGAATACATGTTATTATTGCCTTATGTGATATTGTTAATTGTGTTTACCATTAGCTCTAGCTATGGTACCTTTTACACTTTATACAGAATCCTCGTGCTGATGCGGGTAATCATCGAAACCTATGCATATGGTCTTAATCCGATGGATAGGGGTAGTATATCCACCTCAGCTAGAAGGGGCGATTCTAGCCATGGGGCCTGATCAGCTTCATGCCTTATAAGTGATAGGAGTTGGAATTTGGTATAAGGCCACCTCTCCTCAATGTGTTCGAGTGATAGAGCAATAGCCTTCACTCTTTACAAGTGAAAAGTGTGATTTCTGCAAACATGCCAATTTGAACCCTTGCTAAATTGCAACCTGATTCATGTATTATAAGTCATGAACTAATTGTATAAGCTATGTGTTTCCTTTTCAAAGGAATATGTGATAATGTATGTGCCTTTTTGTTTACTCATTGAGATCACTTATCTCACCCATTTTTCTTTGTGTGGTTCCAGGTGAGCAAATGTGAGGAGGCAAAGTGATGGCTCAAGCATTCTACTTCACTTGGGGAATTCCTTTTCCAAGTTATCAATAATACAATTTTTATGAAGTCTTGTCATTAGATGCTCCGGGAATGTTGATTGATACTTATTGATACATATTATTTTCCTTATGGATTTTATATTTAATGATTTACTTTAGTCTTCTGCAAAATTGTGGTATTCATCTAAATGTTTTAAATGAGTTAACGTAAGAGGTTTGGTAAGATCCTAGGCATGATTTGTTTATATGTAAGTGGGTTCTACGGGTGTGAGTGACCTTATGTCTCTCCATGCTCTAGGACCGTCATATCTCTAAAGTTGGGATGTGACAAAGGTGGTATCATATACATGCAATGTCTCCACATCTACCCTAGGAGTTTTAGTGACAAATTATTTGAATTTAGGCTTATTGTGATAAATTGTGTAACTATATGAAAATTCATGTGTGACGTGATTTATAGTTTAGGGCATGTTAAAATAATTTTAATATGCCTAATATGAATTGTTATCGTGAAATAAATGATTTGAATAAAATGTATTAGCATGAAATAATTTGTTTTTCGTAAAATAAATTTTCATGTAAAAAGGCGATTTTTAATCATAAAATAATTTTATGAGTATTTTTAAAATATCTTTAAATAAATATTTTGGGGGAAATTTTAATGAAAATAATAAGAAAAATATTTTATTTTTAATTATCTATAGTCAGCCCTAAATTAATTAAAAAGCCCAAATACCTAAAAGCCCACTACACTAAAACACTCCTAACTTAGCTCATTAAGGGAAAACTTAGAAATTGCACCCCAAACCCTAATACATAATGAAAATTTCAGCCAGCACTCTCATTCCAGCAGCCATCACTCCATTTTTCTATATCTTAATAGAAAAATTCTCTTAAAATATTTCTCTCTACCGAAATTCATAAAAAAATCCTTCAAACTTGCGATTTCGCGACCGTTTCGTAAGTTTTTCTTTTCCTTTCAATTTGCTATTTGATTTTTATGAAAATAATCTTGGGAAAATTATTTTGAACTGAATATTTACTGATTTTTACTGATAAAATTCAGAATAGGTTATTTCTTGAGAGAAAAATCAATTTTTCTATCAAAAGCACAAACCTCTCTACACGATTTCTCCAAAGGTGAATCCTGTAACTCAAAATTGAAATTTTTATGCATAGACCATATCAAAGGGGGGTGATTCCTACATGAATGATTTCTAAACTGATTTTTGATATTTTTTGATGAAAAATACTGGATTAAGTTATATTTTTGCATATTTCTGCGATGACCGAAAAGTTTCAGAAAATAAAAGAATTCAAGGTTTTTGTGCTAGAAATTAGAAGTTTGAAAATTCTATTATTATTTCAACATGTGGCTGCCGATTTATATGATTGGATTGTAAACTGATATTTGTTCTGTTTGGATGAGAAAGAATGATTTAAATCATGTGTTTGTATATTACTGCAATGAGCGGAAAGCGCGAAAACTCATGATTTTCACCCTAAGCCTTGAAACTTAGAATTTTCTTGCATAATTACTATCTATGGCTGCCAAATCATGTATGGACATGTTCTAAACTAATATTTTCTGTGATTGAATGAAAAATAATAGTTTAAACAACCTATTTACATATTTCTGAAATGACCGAAAAATACCAAAAACAAGAAAACTCAGGGTTTTGTACTCTATAATTCAAAAGTTGAATTTTTATGTATGAACAACACCAAGTGTGGCCGATTTATATGAATTAAAATTCTAAAATGATTTTTGTTGTGTTTACATGAAAAATCTTAATTCAAACCATGTTTTTACATATTTCTGAAATAGAAGAAAAGAAAGAAAAGAAAGAAAATTTAATTCTTCCTTTGGTGATGCATTCGGCCTACCTTAATATTCTTGTCCCAATGTTTATAATTTTTATGTGATATGTTTTGATGATTACTGACATGTATGTATGTATAAGAAATGATAACATTTCATGTTAGTTGAAGGTATGACCTTAGATAAGTTTAAAGGCATTTTGGTATACTTAAGGTATACTTAAGGTATCTTAACCTTATATTGTGATTAGAATGCAAATGTGATTGAGAAATATGGAATTAGATGTTATGATAACTTGATAATAAATACATGGTTTCGAGTTGATGAAGTGACAATTGTATTAAAAGGATCATAAGAGTTAAGCATGACACTTGGAAGGCTAATTGTTAAGTGACATGTATAGAAGTGTAAAGTGTATTAAGATGATTGTAAAAGTGAATGGATATTGAGGAAATTATATTGTGATGACCTTAGAAAGGTATTGATATGATTGTGATGTGTTTTCATGTGAGCCTATAAGGCCTAAGTCTGCAAGACTTTTAAAGTCAATGTGTTATATGCAAGTGACGAGTACACCTATATGTGAACTCTAAGTGCATGTGTATGCTATATGTGCATGAGATAGTTATGGGATAGAAGCATCATGAGTAAATAAATACTAATTATTAAACTAAATATTATGTTAGAGTTTAAGGAGCTTTAGAAGTCCAAGGGCTATATAAATTAGGAGCAAAGGAACCACAAGGTGAGTGAACTCTACATTCCTGCTTCTAGTGTGAGTAAATGCCATGTTCATGTTATAAGTGTGAACAACATTATGTTGTGTTATAAGAATGTGATATATTGTTATGTAAGCCTTTGCAATCTTTGAAACCCAAGTTTCTTTTATCCAAAAATTTAATTAAGTGATTTCTTTGTAAAACTTGGGTTGTCAAAGGACATTTGGTCCAAAACTATTTTGTTTATCCAATGATAATTCCTTTATGATTATTACCCTAACTTATATTCTTTCTGGAACTACACTATTCTTATATCTTTTGTTCAAAATAATAAACTACTATTGCTATTGGGATACATGTTATTAGTGGCTTAAATGTTATTGTTATATATGATTACCATTAGCTCTTGCTATCATACCTTTAACCCTTTTTATGCAGAAATCCTCGTACTGATGTGAGTAATCATTGGCTATGTGCTCCTCGTACCGATGCGAGTAATCATCAACTATGTGATCTTCATACTGATGTGAGTAATCATCGGCTATGTGCTCCTCGTACCGATGCAAGTAATCATTGGCTATGTGCTCTTCGTACCAATACAAGTAATCATCGGTTATGTGATCCTCGTACTGATGCAAGTAATTATCGACTATGTGTTCAAGTGATTATGGCAATAGCCTTCACTATATGTGTTCAAGTGGTTATAGCAGTAGCCTTCACTCAATGTATTATAAGTGTGATTTCTGCGAACCTTTCTAAATTGCAAACTATGAATCATGAACTATAAGTTATGAGCTATGAGCCCTTTCTAAGTGATATGTGTTATTGTACAATCGCTATTGTTTACTCATTGAGATCATCTATCTCACCATTTTTTCTTGTGTGGTTCCAGGTGAGCATTATGAGGAGGCAAGGTGATGGCTCAAGCATCCTACTTCACTTAGGGAATTCCTTGTCCAAGAAGATTAGTTTAATATGTCATGAAGAGTTATCCTTAGACACTCTGGGAATATTCATTTTTTGATGGTTATTTTGAAATGTTATCCTTCGAGGTTTTAATTGAATTCTAAATATTATTTCCTTACAGATTATGTTTAAAGTATAATTTAATTATGCTTCCACAACTTAAGGTTTTCAAAAAAAAAAGAAAAGGGTTTATTTAAGTTAATGTAAGAGGTTTTTTTGGTACGATCCTAGGCAGTATTTGTATAAGCATAAGTGGGTTCTACAGACGAGGGTGACCTTATGTCTCCCTATATTCTAGGACCATCATGTCTCCAAAGTTGGGATGTGATAAAGGTGGTATCAAAGCTAATGGTAAACACAATTAACAATATCACATAAGGCAACAATAACATGTATTCCAATAATAATATTAGTTTAGCTTTCAAGAAAAAGATACAATGATAGTGTAATTTCAAAATAACCATCAAAAAATGAATATTCCCAGAGCATCTAAAGATAACTCTTTATGACATATTAAACTAATCTTCTTGGACAAGGAATTCCCCAAGCGAAGTAAGATGCTTGAGCCATCACCTTGCCTCCTCATAATGCTCACCTGGAACCACACAAGGAAAAAGGGTAAGATAGATGATCTCAATGAGTAAACAATAGTGATTGTACAATAATACATATCCCTTAGAAAGGGCTCGTAACTCATAACTTATAGCTCATGATTCATAGTTTGCAATTTAGAAAGGTTCGCAGAAATCACACTTATAACACATAGAGTGAAGGCTACTTCCATAATCACTCAAACACATAGAGTGAAGGCTATTGCCATAATCACTCGAACACATAGCCAATAATTACTCGCATCGGTACGAGGATCACATAGCCGATGATTACCCACATCGGTACGAGGAGCACATAGCCGATGATTACTCACATCGGTATAAGGAGCACATAGCTGATGATTACTTGCATCAGTATGAGAGAACATAGCCAATGATTACTCGCATCAGTACGAGGAGCACATAGCCGATGATTACTCACATCGGTATGAGGATTTCTGCATTAAAAAAAAGGTTAAAGGTACCATAGCAAGAGCTAATGATAATCATATATAACAATAAAATTTAAGCCATCAATAATATGTATCCCAATAGCAATAGCAGTTTATTATTTTAAACAAAAGATATAAGAATAATGTAGTTCAAAAAGAATATAAGTTAGGGTGATAATCACAAGAAATTCTCATTGGATAAACAAAATAATTTTGGACCAAATGTCCTTTGGCAACCCAAGTTTTACAAAGAAATCACTTAATTAAATTTTTGGATAAAAGAAACTTGGGTTTCAAAGATCACAAATGCTTACATAACAATATATCACATTCTTATAATACAACATAATATAGTTGACACTTATAACATGAACATGGCGTTTACTCACACTGGAAGCAGGAACATAGAGTTTACTCACCTTGGGGTTCCTTTGCTCCTAGTACACGTAGTCCTTTTGCACTTCTAAAGCTTCTCAAACTCTAACATAATATTTGATTTAATACTTAGTATTTATTTACTTATGATGCTTCTATCCCATAATTACCCCATGCACATATAGCATACACATACACTTAGAGTCCACACAAAGGTATACTCGTCACTTGTACATAATACATTGACTTTAAAAGTCTTGCACACTTTGGCCTTATAGGCTCTCATGATATCACATTATAATCACATTAATACCTTTCTAAGGTCATCACAATATTATTACCTCAATATCATTTCACTTTAACAATCACCTTAATACACTTTACACTTCCATACATGTCAACTTAACCATTAACCTTTCAAGTATCATGCTTAACTCTTATGATCCATTTTATTCAATTGTCACTTCATAAACTCAAAACCATGTATTTATTATCACATTATCATAACAATTAGTTCCATATTTCCCAATCATATTTGTATTCTAATCACAATACAAGGTTAAGATACCTTAAGTATACCTTACATATACCATAATGCATTTAAGCTTATCTAGGATCATACCTTCAACTAACATGCCATTTTATCATTTCTTATGCATACATACATGTTAATAATCATCAAAACACATCATATAAAAATTATAAACATTGGAACAAAAATGTTTATATAGGTCGAATGCATCACCAAAGGAAGAATTAAATTTTCTTTCTTTTCGCACTTTCCGTCTATTTCAGAAATATGTAAAAATATGGTTTGAATCAAGATTTTTCATGTAAACACAACAAAAATCATTTTAGAATTTTAATTTATATAAATCGGCCACACTTGGTGTTGTTCATACATAAAAATTCAACTTTTGAATTATAGAGTACAAAACCATGAGTTTTCTTGTTTTTGGTATTTTTCGGTCGTTTCAGAAATATGTAAACAGGTTGTTTAAACCATTATTTTTAATTCAATCATAGCAAATATCAGTTTAGAACATGTCCATACATGATTCGGCAGCCATAGATAGTAATTATGCAAGAAAATTCCAAATTTCAAGGCTTATGGTGAAAATCATGAGTTTTCGCGCTTTCTGCTCATTACAGTAATATACAACACATGATTTAAATCATTCTTTCTCATCCAAACAGAACAAATATCATTTTACAATCCAATCATATACAAATTGGCAGCCACATGTTGAAATAATAATAGAATTTTCCAACTTCTAAGTTCTAGCACAAAAACCTTGAATTCTTTTATTTTCTGAAACTTTTCGGTCATCGCAGAAATATGCAAAAATATAATTTAATCCAGTATTTTTCATCAAAACACATCAAAAATCAGTTTAGAAATCATTTATGTAGGAATAGCCCCCCCTTGATATGGTCTATGCATAAAAATTTCAATTTTGAGTTACAGGATTCACCTTTGGAGAAATCATGTAGAGAGGTTGGTGCTTTCGGTGGAAAAATTGATTTTTCTCTCAAGAAATAACCTATCCTGAATTTTATCAGTAAAAATCACTAAATATTCAGTTCAAAATAATTTTTCCAAGATTAGTTTCATAAAAATCAAATAGCAAATTGAAAGGAAAAGAAAAACTTACGAAACGGTCACGAAATTGCAAGTTTGAAGGATTTTTTTTATGAATTTCGGTAGAGAGAAATATTTTGAGAGAATTTTTCTATTAAGATACACAAAAATGGAGTAATGGCTGCTAGATTGAGAGTACTGGCCGAAATTTTCATTATATATTAGGGTTTGGGGTGCAATTTCCAAGTTTGCCCTTAATGAGCTAAGTTAGGAGTGTTTTAGTGTAGTGGGCTTTTAGTTATTTGGGCTTTTTAACTAATTTAGGGCTGATTATAGGTAATTAAAAATAAAATATTTTTCTTATTATTTTCATTAAAATTTCCCCCAAAATATTTATTTAAAAATATTTTAAAAATACTCATAAAATTATTTTATGATTTAAAATCGCCTTTTTACTTGAAAATTTATTTTACGAAAAATAAATTATTTCATGCTAATGCATTTTATTCAAATCATTTATTTCATGATAACAATTCATATTAGGCATATTAAAATTATTTTAACATGCCCCAAACTCATAAATCACGTCACACATGAATTTTCATATAGTCACATAATTTATCACAATAAGCCTAAATTCAAATAATTTGTCACTAAAACTCTTAGGGTAGATGTGGGTTGTTACAGCATAGGTTTTGATGATTTCTCGCATCGGCACAAGGATTTCTGTATAAAGGGTTCATAGATACCATAGTCATAGCTAATGGCAATCACTTATAACAATAGCATTAAAGAATGCAATAACATGTAACACAATAGCAATGTTAGTTTAGCTTATTGAACAAAAGAGAAATAACAATGTGGTTCTAGAAAGAATATTAGGTAAGGCAACAATCACAAGTACTTTCTTATCATTGAATAAACAATAGTAGTTTTAGACCAATTGTCTTTTGGCAACCCAAACTTAATAAAGAAATCATATAGTTGTAATTGAAAATCAAAGGGAACTTATGTTTCAAAAATCTCAAAGGTTCACATATCATGATAAATTGTACTTGTGACATGAACATAAGTTTTACTTACCTTGTGGCTCCTTAGCTTCTAGTGATTCCAGCCCTTGAACTTCTAATACTCCTCAAGCTCTAACATACATTACAATTCAATACTTAGCATTTGCTTACATCATGCTATCCTATCCCATGACTACCCATGCACATACATTGTTCACATATACTTGGAGTTGCACTTAGGAGTGCACTCATCACTTGCATATAACATGTTGACTTTTAAGTCTTGCATACTTTGCCTTCTTAGGCTCATATGAAATCACATAATAACTCATACCAAGAATTTTCTAAAGCCAAATACAATAAATCGTGATCTTAATATCAATTTAATTTAACTTCCAACTTGTCACACTTAACACTTTCCATATACATCAACTTAACAAGTAAGCCTTGAAAGAGTCATACTTATCTCCTTTGACTGATTCATACAATCAATCTCATAGTCAATTTAAGATCATTAATTCACAATTAACACATCATAAAACCTAATTCATATGTCACTTAATCATATACACATATTAATCAAATATAACAATTTGGGTTTGGAAACCCTAGGTATAGCCAAATCACTCTAGGTGTTTCCTAAAGCTACTCATTCAACCAACATGCAATTAAACTATGTATCATTCATATATACATGTCAATAATCATTAAAATATATCATACAAAAATTATAGGCCTTGGGATCAAAATCCCAAGGTAGGCTGAATCCTCCTAACCATGGAAAACCATGGATTTTCTTGCTTTTCGCACTTTCTGATCATTATAGTAATATGTAAACGCATAATTTAAACTAATACTTTTTACGTAAACATAACAAAAATTAGTTTAGAAAGCAAAGTCACACAAATCACCCCCTAGTATCCATATGCAGGAAATTTTCAACTTTTAGGTTTTAAGGTTCACCTTTGATGGATTTATGAAGAAAGAGTTATATTTATGGTTGGAAATCGGTTTTCCCTTCAAGAAAAAAAACCTAGGCCAAATTTAACAAGAAGAAAAATAGTAAATATATAGCCCCATATGGATTACTCATGATTAGTTTCATAACAATCAAATAGTAACTTGAAAAAAGAGAAAAACTTATGAAGACAATCACAGAATCGCACGGTTTTAAGGCACCTTGTGAATTTCGGTTGAGAGAGAGTTTTTGAGAGAATTTTTCTATGAAAATCTGATAGGAAAATAGAATGTGGCTGCCACAACTCAAGGGGGCCGAATTCTAGGTCATTATTAGGGTTTTTGGTGCAAAATTACAAGTTTGCCATTAATGAGCTATGTTAGGAGTATTTTGGTGTGTTAGGCTTTTAGTGGGTTGGGCCTTTAATCTAAGTTATGGGCTGATTTTAAATAATTAAAAATAAAATATTTTGCTGCCTATTTTCATTAAAATCCCCCCAAAAATATTAAATTAAAAATATTTTTAAAATGCTCATAAAAATTATTTTATGCCTAAAAATCGCTTTATGCATGAAAATTCACTTGTATGAAATAAATCATTTTATGCTTTTGCACTTCACATAAATCACCTATTTCATATCCAAAATTCACATTATGCATATTAGAACTAATATAGCATGCCACTTACTCATCAATTACATAGCACATGAATTTTCATGAAAGCACATACTTTGTCATACTAGTTCGCAATCAAGCAATTTTGTCACAAAACTCCTAGGGTGGGCGAGGGTTGTTACATTTAAGCAGTAATAAATCCTAACCAACAATACGTTAGGTAATGTATCACCTCAAGTTAAAGGACCATATGCACAATTGTGACTTAGATGATGAAATTTTGACTAGTGGTAAAAACACATGTATTCATCATCTGATGTCACTATTCAACTCACTCATCTCTATGAGAGTTCACATATTGTTATGAAATCATATGTTTGTGGCATGAGACTCATTCCCTCCATTACTGTAAGTGTCAAATACTTATCATGGATGATAATAGAGGTGATGGTCTTTTGGATTAAAGGTTTCCAGTCAATAATCCTATGACCATGAACAAATTTAAAGTATCCATGCAAAAGTGATCTGTCTGTCATATTCTTAACTCTTTAAGAATAGATCCTCTCATAAAATACTTAAGGAATATATATCCATTGCAAAAGAACAAATTCATTTAAAGAACATATATCTTTTATTGCCAATTGAGGATTTTATTTACATTTACATAATATGTACATTGCTCTAGGGCATACATCACTATCAATCTCCCACTTATACTAGAGTCAATTAGTATAATATCTAAGTCCCATCTTTTCAAGATGAAAATCTAACTGCTATCGACTTATTGCTTTAGTCAGTAGATCTGTTGTGTTATTAGTCGATGCTATTTTCTATATGGCAATGTCACCTTTCCCCAGTAATTTCTCTGATAATGTGATATCGCCTTTCTATGTGTTTAGATTTCTAGTGAGACCTAGGTTCCTTTGCCTGAGTTATGGCTCCATTATTGTCACAATAGAGAGAAACTGGTGACTGAATGGAAGGAACCACTCTTAGTTCTATCATAAACTTCCAAATCCAAATAGCTTCTTTTGCGGCATCCAATGTAGATACTCAGTTTCTGTAGTAGAATCTACAGTAGTTGTCACGACCCACTTTTTGAGCCATGAGGATCCTAGGATATAGGGAGACATAAAGTCACCTAAACCCATAAAATCCCACTTAACATATAATCTTTTACCATCTATCATGTAGGACCGTATCCCAAGATTATAACCTGATTACCTTTCCTTATTACCCATTACTTACTTATCATTTCCTTGTTAACTTACCATACCATTTACAAACACAACTTGTAAAATTTCTAAAGTTGTTTTTCATTTTATTAACTAAATGTTTATTATTTCATACATTATTATAATAGCAATTACAATACAATTTACAACATATATACCCCTGATAACATTTTGGTACTAAACTTTTAACAACCAAGGAGCTCTAAAATAATGGTCTTCATAGTTAACAATCACAATTCTTGAAATTAGCAAAACAATTTCAAATGGATGAGTAAGGCTTAGAATTTACTTTGCTGACTCATCAATCTTACTTGAAAAATTTAAACAAATAGGGAATGAGACAAAGCTCAGTGAGTATATACTAATACAACATATTGAGAATATAAGGATCTTTATCAAGATAGGCTCATTATGGCAGTGGAGCAATGTTAATCAAAATTGTCCTTATGGATCAATTTCTCATTAAGGATAGAAACAATATCTTTAGCATAAATAGTAATTTCTTAGAAGCGAAGTGCTTCCTATATGTATAAATTAAAGAATGGTAGCTTAAGCCTTAGTCACACACATATATCATATTATGCAAGACTAATAAGGTCCTATAATTAGGCGTTCC
Source organism: Reutealis trisperma (assembly GCA_947687605.1). Classification (NCBI taxonomy): domain Eukaryota; kingdom Viridiplantae; phylum Streptophyta; class Magnoliopsida; order Malpighiales; family Euphorbiaceae; genus Reutealis; species Reutealis trisperma. Next base: position 102,446 of record CANTUT010000327.1, on the reverse strand, counting down.
CCCCAACAGAGGGTGGGTACTCTCGCCCTACCCGCAGGCTTATACCAAGTGCACATGGTCTGGTGTATTTCCTCACACCAAAGAAGATTTTTGCTTATCTTTAGGCATCAATAGAAAGTTCATATAAGGTTTACAATAGAGGATTCAATGATTCACATTATGAATTCAACATGAAGGTTTCACAATAGTCAAATGTCATCAAGGAATATCATATCAAATGGCTCATTTTTTTATAAACAATTCATACTCATCAAGGAATTAGAATATTTCAATGATTATGCTTTGAACAACAAAGATTCAAAGTAAATGGTGCAAGTCATATTATATTATTAAGTACTCATCTTAGACTCCTTTGCTCCTATTTAATTTTAACTTTAATGCTAGTAGTGCTCCTCACACTCTTGGACAATATCCTTGTCCTTGTCTTTAGATTCTACACATTGCATTTCAATTACACATTAATCACTTCTTTGTTATGTCATTGGTTTAAATTTAGTTTAACTTGTTAACACTTTCATTTTGTTCATAGTAGTGCTCCCTTATTACCTATAAGGTCAAGACAAACTATACATATACTTGTTACTAATTTCAATACTTTCCCTTAGTTGTTTCCCAATGTCTTACTTAAGGAAAGATAATTCCTTTCCTTCCAATTTCACATTTCAACTTTCATAATAGTCAATTAAAATCAATTTAAACAATTTCCAATATTCAAGGAAACTAATTCCACTTGCACTATCAAATTCCATAAATGAACTTAGTTCATTAAATTTGGGGAAAATCATTTCTATCCATTAGATTTCAAAATTAACATTATACAAATTATATTAGACATTCTTAAACTTAATTTCCCCTTCAATTTCATGAATTTAAGTTCAATTCTCAAAATTCTCAATTATAGAATTTAGGGAAAACCATCAATTCCTCATCCAATCTTCATAAATTCATCAAATTAACATAACATAAAACCAATGTGATCCTTCAATTATCAATATCTAGCATTAAAACATCAAGTTTCCTTTTAGACCAAGTTTATGCTATTAAGATTCTCAAGTCTTGGATCAAGCTCCCCTTATTCATTTTAACATTTCCAAACCATTTTCCTTCATCCAAAATAACCTTAGATATCTTCAAATAGAATTTAGAACACTTCTTTCACAATTTTATTAAGGTGGCTGAACCTTCCTCTTATGTTCCCTTAGGTGAGTTTCATGCTTTCTTTGCTTATTTTCACTTGTTAAACTTTGTGTTTTTAAGTCTAAATCTCATATTTAATCAAAGGACACATAGAACAAATATTTCCTAGTTATACTTCCTTTTGGATGAATCATATAGATGGAAGAAAAGAACTATAACACTAAAGTCATACTTAAAACATATAAAGGAAGAGATGAATATAATTTCTTACCTTGGAAAGCCTTGGTTTGTATTTCTATGATGGGAACTAAAATTTAGAGGATGTTCTTCCTCCAAGACTTAAGTTTTATGTTAAGTTTGCAAAAATGGTGGAAATTTGCATATCTTATTATATATATATGAAAGTTGGATGGTAAGGATTTAATCAAGCTAAATCCAATGATTAGGATTTAATCTTAATGAATGGCTAAGATTTGATTAAGTTGGATGGCTAGGATTCTCTCTACAGTGGTGATGTTCATCATATGGCTTTGGAAATAACAAAAATGAATGTAGACTTTGGTGTGTATGAAGGGAGAATTTAAGTTGAAAAAGGAATTAACTTAGTCAAAAATGGTGGCTTCTAAGTCATATTTTGTGGCTAGCTTTTCCAACATCAAACTTAACCTAAATCAACCATTTCTAACTCTTGTTAAGGCTTATGTTCATCCATTTATGGGCACAATGGGCTAGGGCCTTAGAGTCTAAAAGCCCATTAACAAATTCATATACGCACATTCCAAACTCGGAAACTTAATACATTTTCCATTTCATTTCTTTCACCTTAATATGCATATTTCTACCTTCTAATATCACTATATACTCTAGACATTGCTAGGTAAATTCTATACACATTTTCATGGACATTTACTAGCCTTTCAATTGCATTGTTCAAGTGTATACATAATGTAGACTCATTTGGTCAAACTAAGTTTGACTTCCATTATACCATTGCAACTTTGATCAAATTCAACTTCTTATGTCACTATTATCATCTCCCAATGTCTTACGAGATGTTAATACCAATTCATCAGTACTTTAGATTCACATTTCAAATGAATTATTAACATAGTTCCATAAAGTCAAACTAGGTTTGACTTCCATTTTATCATAAAAATGCTTATCAAAATCAATTACATTCCTTACTCATTGTTACATTATTCATTTAGAATTCACCTCTTATGACATTCTTATAGTTTTTGATGTGTTAGGAAGGCTTTGAATGGTATGGTATATCGACATTATAGTGTCATCATTACCGTTCATATTTGGTTAGGGAAACCTTGGGTATTACAGTAGTTGACTACTTAGAACTTTTCCAACACACTACTCCTCTATTGCATGTAAACACAAACCTAGAGATAGATTTTCTATCATCAACATCTGACTGGAAGTCAGAATATGTAAGTCCATATATACTCAAGTCACCTCCTCTATATATCAAAACTAAATCCTTAGTCCTTCTCAAGTACTTAAAGATAGCTTTGACTATAGTCCAATGATTTAATTCTATATTAGATTGATATCTGCTAGTCAAACTAATAGCATATGAGATATCTGGCCTAGTACACAATATACACATATTAGACTTCCAACTATTGAAGCATATGGAACCTTAGCCATATGTTCCCTTTCTTCAGGTGTCTTAGAAGATATAGCCTTAGAATATGGATACCATGCCTCATAGACAACAATCCTTTTTGGAATCAAGCATGTTGAACCATTTCAACACCCTTTCCAAGTACTAACTTTGAGAAAGTCCAATCATTCTTTTTGATCTATCTCTATAGATACAAATACCAAGAATGTAGGTGGCTTCTCCTAAGTCTTTCATGGAGAAAGTTTAGGATAACCAGACATTTACAATTATGAGCATGCCAATGTCATTACCAATTAATAAAATGTCATCCACATATAGTATAAGAAAAGTAAGTGTGCTCCCACTAACATTCTTATACACACAAGGATCATCTTCGTTCTTAATGAAATCAAATGATTTGATTGCTTCATCAAAATAATGATTCCAGCTCCTCAAAGCTTGCTTAAGACCATATATGGACTTCTTAAGCTTGCACACTTTAGAACCTTCCTTAGATTCAAAACCTTTAGGTTGTTCCATGAAAATGTCTTCCTCAATTTATCCATTAAGGAAAGCAATTTTGACATCCATTTGTAAAACCTCATAATCATAGTATGAGATTATTGCTAATAATATTCTTATGGATTTAAGTATAGCTACAGGTGAGAAGGTTTGCTCATAGTCAACCCCTCGCCTTTGGCAAAACCTTTTTGTGACTAGCCTAGCTTTAAATGTCTCCACGCTTCTGTCTACACCAATCTTTCTCTTGAAGACTCACTTGTTCCCTATAAGTACAACACCTTCAGGTGGATCAATAAGTTCTTAGTCTTAGTTTGCATACATGAAATCCATTTCAGATTTCATCGTATCTAGCCATTTTAAGGAATCTATATCTGATATAGCTTCCTCATAAGTGGTAGAATCATCACCATAATTGACCTCTTCATAAATGAACAACCCTTGTATATTCTCATGAAGAAATCCATATCTCTCCGGGGGACGAGATACTCTACTAGATCTCTGAGGTACTTGTGTGGGTATATTATCAATTGGAATTAACTCATCATAAGATTGATTAATTTCCATTTGATCAATTTGTTGGATTTCTTTGGATGATTCTTTGTCCAAAACTATCTTCCTTCCCTTGCCACCTTCTTGAAGAAATTGTTTCTCAAGAAAAATGACATCCTAGCTAATAATAATTATTTGTTCTATGGGAAGATAAAAATAGTATTCTAAACTATCTTTAGGATATACAACAAACCTTTCTTTAATAGACCTTTCCTCCAATTTATCTATCTTCAGCTTTTTAATGTGAGCTGGACACCCCCAAATCTTAGCATGTTTAAGACTTGGTTTTCTACTATACCATATCTCATATGGAGTAGTAGAGACAGATTTGGATGGAACTCTATTGAGGATGTAGCAAGCTGTCTTTAGTCCGAATCCTTATAAGGAGATAGGCAAATCGGTATAACTCATTATCAAACGCACTATATCTAATAAGGTACAATTTCTCCTTTCAGACACACCATTTAATTGTGGCACTCTGAGAGGAGTCAACTATGATAATATGCCATTTTCTTTCAAGAAGTCTTTAAACTCAGTACTTAAGTATTCACCTTCTCAATCGGATCGAAGGATTTTAACACTTTTACCCATTTGTTTTTCAACTTCATTCTTGAATTCTTTGAACTTTTCAAATGATTCATGTTTATATTTCTTCAGATAAACATAGCCTAACCTCGAAAGGTCATCCATAAATATGATGAATATAAATATCCTCCCCTAGCCATTTCTCCAAATGGGCTATATACATCACTATGCATAACTTTCAAAATTTCTTTGGCTCTTTCACTTTTTCCTACAAAGGGTGACTTAGTCATCTTACCTTGGATACAAGATTCATAAGTTGGAGTATGTTCATTACCTATTGGGTTTAGGATCCCTATTTTCTCCAACTTTAGAATCCTGTCTTTGACTATATAACCTAGTCTAAGACACTAAATTAATTTTGAATTAGAGTTAGGTTTTATCATGGCATTAATATTATTTATGCTTAGAGTTATTTTGTCATTATCATTATCCAAGTAACATAGACCATCAAGTACATAACCCATGCCAACAATGCTATTATCATAATAGATTTCACAAACATATTTCTTAAACAAGAGTTCATAACCCATACTAGTTATACTAGTTATAAAAATAATGTTCTTAAAAGCATTAGGTACATACAAAATGTCTTTTAATAACAAAACATGATCAATAAGATCAATAGAAGTAGATCCAATAGCCTTTGCCACAACACTTGCTCCATTTCCAAGCTTTAGGATCACCTCTCCCTTTTCCAAGCCTCTACTGCTTATCATCACCTGCATAGAAGCACAAATGTGAGAACTTGCACCACTATCAATTATCCAAGCAATTGATGAACCATTAGACATACTAGAGATGGAACAATTGAAAGGCATACCTTCACAAGGCTTATCCTTCTACTTGCTCTTCTTCTTGCCCTTCAAAGATTCCAAATACTTTAGGCAATTTCTCCTCCAATGTCTAAACTCATTATAATGGAAACACTTTCCTTTCTCTTCAGAAGCTGCCTTTGTAGATCTTTCCTTGCTCACACTGCCACTTGGCTTAAGTTGGGAAGTCTTCTTTTTGCCTTTCTTCTTCATAGTCTTACTAAAAGAAGATGCAACAAGAGCTACTTCCTTACTCTTGCCCTTCTTATTATTTTGGGTGGTCACAAGTTTGTTATGCAATTCCACAAAAGTGCACTCAATCTTATTCATGTGAAAATTCATAATGAAATTGGAAAATGAGTCCAATAGGGATTGAAGGATCAAATCTGTTTAAAGGTTGAAGTCTATAGAGAAGTCTAAATTCTCCAATTGCTCAATTAGCTAGATCATCTTATGAACATGTGGCCCAACCTTCTCTACCTCATGCATTTTGGTTTGGAACAATGGCTTAGATATCTCATATCTAGCAGTCCTACTCTCTTCACCATGCAACTCTTGCAGGTGAGTGATGATGTCCGTAACCTCAAGCATGTTTTCATATTGCTTATGCAACTCTAGACTTATTGATCATAATATGATGCAACTTGTTTTTATATGATCATCTTTCCACTTCTTAAATGTGGCATGCTCCTCAGGAGAGACCCCTTCAGGTAAGAGTCTAGGAACCTTTGAATCAAGAACATACAAAAGTTTTTCATAAGCAAGGACTAATTTAAGGTTTCTCAACCAATCCACAAAGTTTGCTCCCATTAATTTATTATCACTGAGTATGCTTGCAATAGAGCAAGATGTGCTCATTTTATTAGATTTACTATAGAAAATAATAAGATTGATTAGTTTATATGAAATGTCACCACCATGTTGACTTGGTCTTTAATCAAAATGGTACTTCCACTAACTTGGCAAATCCTACACTTCTAAGTAGGAGATGGAAATCTCATTAGTGTGGATTTCTAGTGGGTGATTGAATTCTCATAAAACTATCAAATTCCCTCAAATACATATTGTCATTACTAGGATTTTGATATTTTACAAGTGAACAACTTTTGTTCATCACAACTCTTTATGAGGCTCAATCATTCTAGCTTCTAATGCTTTTGACCACAAATACCCTTTGTCGTTATTGGTCTTTCACATTAGTTAATCAACAACATTACAACAACAAGTATAGAGATTTGAACATTATGTGGCTTAGGTGCACATTGCCATTGTTGACACAAAATGTATCCTATACTTGCAACATCACATGCTATACAATGACTTCAAGGAAACAATTTCCATGAATCATTACTTGATGTGATGTAAAATGGTATGGATTTAGTGTTACTTCAAGTAAAATTTAGTTGCTTTTTAGGTATGTGTTTAGTATATTATAATACATTTTGTGTTTTATTCCCTTAATATTTATTCTACTAATATTTTCTCAAGATTTCTCCTTAACCTAATGGTTTTGAGAGTATTTTATAAATTTTAGTAGGATATGGGAGGTATTGGAGGTTTCTAGAAGAGTTAAATATAAAAAGAAAATAAAAATTTAGAATTCACTGGTGCCGAGTCGGCACCCTTCAACTGAGTTAGTGCCGAGTCGACACTAATGCTTGTTGTGCCGAGTTATTGAAATGGAGGGTGAGTTGGTGCCAAGTCGGTACACACTAAAAGACAGGATTTTTCATAAATAGTCTGCAATATTTTGGTCATAACCTCCTCTACACAACTCAGATTGAAATAATTCAAGAGGCTATGGAAAGCTGATAAAAAGGCCTACAACTTTTGTGAAGACCTCAAAGTCTAATTTTTCCATCTGAATTGACTAAAATGCCCTTGAATTTTCTGAAGCAATTATTAGGTGACTTTTCACAAAGTGTTGCATTTCTTTATGAAATGTTATGACTTTTAACTATTCAAGGTCTTTAAATAGTTAAAGTTTCTTCTATAAAAGACATCTAAAAAATTAGAATACAAAGTAGAGAGTATTTTATTAAGAAGAAAAAGAGAGATCTTACAAGTTTTAGCACTTTCAAGTACAGCACTTTGGGAAACTATTCTTGTATCAAGGCTTCTAATCTTGAAAAGGGCTAGTAAAAGATTTCTATAACTTTTCTTTACTTAATCTATTTTATTTCTTTGATGATTGAATGTTTAATTTTCTTTTTATAAGATATCCAATAATGCATCAAGGCTAAAGTACTTGTGGTTAGAATTGCAATGCAAATTTAGTCTATGAACTTCATTTTGATATTTTGTTAATGAATGATTGATTTGGCTTCAATTAAGTTCTAAATAGTTGTTATATATGCTTGATCACCATATGTAATATGTTAGTTAAGAATTTGCAATGAGAATTGGAATTCTTAGTGGAAAAGTAATTGATGCCACTTAAGTTAAAAGATTAATTAGAATCTACTTCTAAAGGGATAAAAAGAATTAACATTGAACTTCATGGTTTTTGTTTACATTTACATTAACATGAGAATGTGTGTAAGTCTATTAAAAAATACGCATGTAAGTCTATTGAAAAATACCTTTAATTGACTTAGAGATAAGCTTTTAAAGATTTCAGGTTAATTCACCGATCAACTCATTCATAATCTTATTTTATATACATGTTAAAAGTTCATTGATTTAGATTTAAATTGTAATTCTAACCTATTCTCTTTCTAGAAATTGTTTAATAACTTTGAATTATTTAGATATTAGTAATTTGTAGTTAAATTAGTAGTTAATTAGTTACTCAAACTCCAATTATTCTTTGCCTATTCATCTTATTATTTGTTCGGTTAACAATAAATTCATCATTTTTTCCAGTGTTCGACCCCTTGCTCATTCTATATTTAGTCATAAGGGCTAGGGTATAATAAATTTGCCCACATCAAATTTGGCACCGTTGCCGGGGAATTTTGATAAGAATTTTTATTAACTTAGGATAAAGAAAGGTTGTTTTAGGCTTTTATTAATTGCTTTTAAATGAGACATACTCATAGTTCCACTAGTATTTTATCTTTTGATCCTGAAATTGAACGATCTTTTCATCTATTATGCAGGAATCAAAATTTACAAAAAGTAGAAGAAAATAGGTGAGTAGAGATGGCTGAAAGAAGAATTTTGGCAGATTTTGCTATGCCCGATGTTTCTGAAAATTCAGGAGGCATAATGGCACCAACCATTGCTAACAACAGTTTTGAAATCAAGCCTAGCATCATTCAAATGATACAAAACAATCAATTTGGAGGCTTACCTAGAGAGGATCCGTATGCTCATATTCTTACTTTCCTCAACGTATGTGCGACCTTCAAAATTAATAACATTCTGAATTATGCTATAAGGCTTAGATTGTTTCCTTTCTCAATAGGAGACAAAGCACAAATATGGCTTTCTAGTTTGCCAATTAATTCCATCATAACATGGGATCAATTGAAGCAAGCCTTTCTTCATAAATACTTCCCACCCCACAAGACAGCGAAACTTCGCAATAAAATTAGTACTTTCAAGCAAGGCAAGGATGAGACACTCTATACGAGTTGGGAGAGATTCAAAGAACTTCAAAGACAATGTCCTCATCATGGGTTGCCCGATTGGATGATTCCTCAAATTTTCTATAACGGGTTGACCGATGATGATAGGAACATTGTCAATGCAGCCTCGAGTGGAAAATGGATGAACAAAACAGCCTCAGAAGTAATTACTCTATTGGAAGAACTTGCATCTCAAGGATATATGGGCGAGAACACAACTTTGGCAAAAGGTAAAGGAATTCTTAAACTTGATAGTATTAATATTTTAAATGCTAAATTTGATGCCTTGATAAAGCTAATAAGCAAAGCACAAATAAATTCGGTGGAGAAATCTACATCATCTTGTGAGTTATGTGGCGATCATCACTCATACCATGAATGCAACTTAAGGACCAATGAAGATGTGAATTACATGCAAGGAGGTTTCAACCAAAGGTATGGACCCAACCCAAACAATTATAATTTTCAATGGAAGAATCATCTTGGTTTTTCTTGGTCTAATCCATCATCTCAACTTAACCCCCCATTCAACCCAAACACTAAACCACAAAATCCACTCGGTTTTCCTATGAAACCACCCCAATCTTCTTTTAATTCCCTTCCAGCAAAGTCTAATTTAGAAACCCTTATAAAATAATTTATTGGACAACAAATCACCACGAATAAACAAAATGAGGAGCAATTCAATCAACACAACTCTAAATTTGATCAAATTGCTACTCATAACCGCATCCTTGAAACACAAATTGATCAATAAGCATCTTATATTTCCAAACCTATGGGAAAACTTCCTAGCCAACCATAATTTACTGTAAAAGAATCTTGTCAGGTAATTACTTTAAGGAGTGGAAAGAGATTGGTGATTCATCTCATAACAAAGGTGAGAAGGTAATATCTAATGATAAATTTGAAACTCTCAATGGTAAGGAGGATGTTGCTAAAAATGATTCTAATAGCAAGAAAAATGAAAAGGAAGATATTTTTAATTCTAGCAATGAACCTAAAATGATTTGAAGGAAATTCCCTTTCCCCAAAGATTTGTTTGGCGTAATTTAGATAAGCAATTTGGTAAATTCCTTAATCATTTAAAAGAAATTACTGTTACTATACCTTTTATGGATGCTATTAAAGACATGCCAGCATAGGGTAAGTTTTTAAAAGATATCATAAACCATAAAAGCAAACTTGAGGATTGTGGTTTAGTTTCATTAGTTGAAGAATCTAAGGCTATGTATTCTAAAATTCCTCCCAAACTCAAAGACCCTGGTTGTTTCACTGTTCCTTGTATAATTGGTGAATCTCACTTTGATAAAGCTTTGTGTGATATTGGTGCTAGTGTGAGTCTTATGCCATATTCCATTTACAAGAAAAATTAATTTAGGAGATCTAAAACCCACCAATATATCTCTTTTCATGGCTGACAAATCAATTAAATATCCAATTGGTATATTAGAGAATGTTCCAGCTAAAATTGGAAAATTTGTAATTCCTGTGGATTTTATTGTATTAGAAATGGAAGAGGATCCTGAAATCCCAATTCTTTTGGGAAGACCATTTTTGAGAACCACAGGAGTAGTAATTAATATGAAAAAGGGTAAGATCACTTTAGAGGTAAATGATGAAACTATGGTATTTGATGTATTTAGGATGGTAAAGAATACACCAATAGAGACTATTAATATGGTTGAGTTAGTTGATCCAATTGAAGAATGTGTTAATGAAGTGATACATGAATGCATTGGACAAGAACCTATGTTAACTTGTTTAACACAAGAGGAAAATGGTAATATGGAGGTGAAAGCTTGTGTGAAACTCCTAGAAGTAACTCCATATCTTAATTCGCATAGGGCTTCAAGATTTGAACCATTGCAAAAAGAAGATGATGACAAGAATGAAAATCTTGTACTCAAACCTTTACCTTCCTCTCTAAGGTACGCATTTCTTGACTCTAATTCTAATTTCCCTGTTATTGTTAATTCTTCTTTACCAATTGAAAACGTTGAAGCATTGTGCAATGTTTTATTGAATCATAAGGGTGCTATTGGTTATTCCATTAATGACTTGAAAGGTTTAAGCCCAAGTATATGCATGCATAGAATTTCTTTAGAAGATGATGTAAAACCTTTCATTGAAGGTCAAAAGAGGCTTAATCCCACACTTAAAGAAGTAATAAGGAAAGAGGTAATTAAATTACTCGATAATGGAATCACACACTCTATTAGTGATAGCAAATGGGTTAGCCCTGTCCAAGTTGTCCCTAAAAAGGGTGGCTTGATGGTTGTTAAAAATGAATCAAATGATTTAGTGCCCACTAGAACTTTCACGGGATGGCGTATGTGTATTGATTATAGAAAACTTAATAAAGCAACAAAGAAAGACCATTTTCCTTTACCTTTTATTGATCAAGTCCTTGAGAGATTAGCAAATTTCTCTTATTTTTGTTATCTTAATGGTTTAAGTGGTTTTTACCAAATACCTATTCATCCTGATGATCAATCAAAGACCACATTTACATGTCCATATGGTACATTTGCTTTTAGGCGTATGCCTTTTGGACTTTGTAATGCACCGGCCACATTTCAATGATGCATGTTTTCTATTTTTAGTGACTTAATAGATGATTGTGTAGAGGTTTTTATGGATGATTTTAGTGTTTATGGAACTAATTTTTCCAATTGTCTAAAGAATCTTTCCAAAGTGCTTGACAGGTGTAAAGAGCATAGACTAGTGTTAAATTGGGAGAAATGTCACTTTATAGTGCAAGAAGGAATCGTCTTGGGTCATAGAGTATCAAATAAAGGATAGAAGTTGATCAAGCCAAGATTGAGGTCATAGCTAAATTGCCTCCACCAAAATGTGTCAAAGATGTGAGGAGTTTTTTAGCACACCCGGGGTTCTATAGAAGGTTTATTCGAGACTTCTCAAAGGTTGCCAAACCATTGTGCAATTTTTTTAACAAAGGAAGCACCTTTTGACTTTGATGATGCATGTTTGGAAGCTTTTGACAAACTCAAGAAGGCTCTTATAATGGCTTCGATTTTGCAACCACCTAGTTGGGACTTACCATTCGAAATTATGTGTGATGCAAGCAACTTCGCTGTGGGGGCTGTTTTGGGACAAAGGAAGGAAGGCAAACCTTGTGTGATCTATTATGCAAGCAAGCTCTTGGATGATGCCCAAGTCAACTATACCATAACGGAGAAAGAACTTCTTGCCATTGTATATGCTTTTGAAAAATTTAGAGCATATCTTGTTGGTCAAAAAGTAATTGTCTATTTAGATCATGCTACTCTCAAATACCTTTTAAGCAAGAAAGATGCCAAGCCTCGATTACTTAGGTGGATTTTGATGCTTCAAGAATCTGATTGGGAAATTAGAGACAAAAAGGTTGTGAGAATTTAGTCGCGGATCATTTATCAAGAATTAATTTGGAAGATTTAAGAAAGCAAGATGATGGGGTGCCTATCAATGAGACATTTCCAAGTGAACAACTTCTCCAAATTGCCACAAAAGAGATTCCTTGGTTCGCCGACATTGCCAATTATATTGTAAGTGGAATTTTACCCTATGACATGGATTCTAGAAAGAAAAAGAAGTTTTTACATGATGCCAAGTTCTATTATTGGGAAGAGCCACTCTTGTATAAAAGATGTGGTGATGGATTGATTAGAAGATGTGTTCCTCAAGATGAAGTTCAAGATATTTTGAAACATTGTCATTCCATGGAGGTTGGTGGACATTTTGGCATATCTAGGATAGCATCTAAGGTACGTCAATGTGGTTTTTGGTGGCCTTCATTATTTAAGGATGCTAGAAATTTTGTTCTTGCATATGATAGATGCCAAAGAACAAGAAACATCACTAAGAAACATGAAATGCCTATGAAGGGTATCTTAGAAGTAGAAATTTTTTATGTATAGGATATAGACTTTATGGGACTTTTCCAAGCTCTCTTGGTAACAAATATATTCTTGTAATAGTAGATTATGTTTCCAAATGGGTGGAAGTAATTCCATCTATTACTAATGATGCCAAGGTAGTTAAGAAAATGCTTAAGAAGACTATATTCCCAAGATTTGGTACCCCAAGGGCTCTAATTAGTGATGGGGGATCTCATTTTTGTAACCACATGATTAAATCATTATTGAAGAAGTATGGGGTGACTCATAAAATTGCAACTCCATACCACCCTCAAACTAGTGGTCAAGTAGCATTGAGTAATAGAGAACTCAAGTGGATTTTAGAAAGAACGGTTTCTTTTTCAAGAAAGGATTGGGCATTAAAGCTTGGTGATGCCTTATGGGCATATAGGACGGCTTTTAAGACTCCCATTGGTCTTACACCTTACCAATTGATTTATGGGAAATCTTCTCATTTGCCAGTGGGATTACAACATAAGGCTTATTGGGCAACGAAGGCTTTGAACTTTGATTTCAAGAAAGCAGGACAAAAGAGGCTTCTTCAATTAAATGAATTGGAAGAGTTAAGGATGAACGATTATGAGAATGCCAAGATTTATAAGGATAGAACCAAGTAATGGCATGATAAGCATATTCATCATAAGGAATTTCATGAAGGACAACTTATTTTATTATACAATTCAAGGCTTAAACTCTTTCCTGGTAAGTTAAAATCAAGATGGTCGGGTCCTTTTAAAATCATCAAGGTTTATCCTTATGGTGCGATTGACATTGAAAATTCAAAAGGAGAAATTTTTAAGGTCAATGGTCAGCGTTTGAAATCCTATGTGTTGGTGATCAGATGGGTAATGAAAATAGTTCGCAATTAGAGGTTTGGGGACTACTTGGTGAACCTTCAGGTAAATATGATTATAAGGTAAAGTATACACCACCACCTAGTTCAAGCATTCCTATTGAAACCATCGAGCCATCGGGTTGGGGAGAAGAATTTGATGCTATTGACAATCAAAACAAATCATACCCTACACTCCCAATCTTAACTTGGAATTAAGGTATGATCAAACTATAGACCTTAGAATTAGCAAGGTATGATACTTACACATTTAGTTTATTTTTCTTCTATTGTATATATTTTTTTTCAAAATTTTTCTTTTGTTTTTCACAGAAATTGAAAAAAAAAAAAAGGTGATTCATTGGTGTCGAGTCGGCACCCTTCAACTGAGTTGGTGCCGAGTCGGCACCAATGATCTCTGTGCCAAGTTGGTGTGCCGAGTTGACCCTTCAATTGACTTTGAGCTGAGTCGGAACACATGGTACACATCCCAAAAATTTAAAATTTTGCAACTTTTCAATTGCTGGGCCATTTGACTTCAATTTTGTTATTTTTAAACTCAACATCACTATGAAAGAGCATATTTTCCTTAAGTGTCTCTTGGGAAGGGACATGAAAAGACTACACAACTTTATCTCTTTATAGTTAGTTTTTCTTTTTATAAACTTTTGCACTCTTTTCTTTTTCTATTTCCATTTCGCTCTTTCTTCATCTCCCTCTCTCTCACGTTTCTCTCTCTCACTTCTCATCTTCTCCAAGCTTTAGTTTTTTCCCTCTTTCTTAACCAAAACCCATTCCTTTTATCTTTCAAAAATTGCTTTACAAGATGGGTAGATCAAAAACAAATCCATCCTCATTTTCAAGGGGTAAGGAAGTTGCACAAGAGGAGGAAGATGTTCTGGATATTGCACCACTATATAGAGCACCATTTTCGATTTTTCAAAAATGGGAAGGACAAAGGTATGAAAAATGTCTTAAAAGAAATGTTGTTGGTTCTAGGTTTCTTCCTCTTGATGTTGTTAGTGAAATGGGTTTTGATGAAATTCTGCAGAAATTTCTTAAACAAATAGGTCTTAAAACTTTGGTTTCTTTATAAAAGGACACTTATGTACAACTAACACAAGAATTTTATTGCACTTTGAAATTGAATGATAATGATCCTCACGTGTTAGATTTTCGTATGCTAAGAAACCCATATCAATTGACTTATAATTTCATGAAAAAAGTGTTTGGTTTTTCTAAGGATGGAGTTTGTGAAATCCCTCGTGATTGGCATGCTAGTGAATACTGGAATGAATTAACCGATTTACCTCAATTTGATCCTAGGAAAGGCCATGCCATATTCATTAAAGATCATAAATTGTGGCTTTTGCATAAAATTCTTGCATGTCTTATGTTTAGTAAGTCGGAAGGAAATAGAGTCTCTATCCAAGAAATTTATTTGATGTGGTGTATTAGCATGAAAAAGCAAATTTGTTGGACTTATTGGATTTTTAATAAGTTATTTGAATGTGCTAATAATAAAAGTGGTCCTTTGACTCATAGTTATATTATTACTTCTATTGCTAATGCTCTTAAAATTTCACAAGCTTCTTTGGATTCCATGAGAGTGGAGAGTATGGTTCGCCTTACTAAATCTGCTTTCACAAAAGTTGAGGTTATTTATCCTAACTTTAATTTAAGACATGCAAAAGATAGATCATGTTGGGTAGGAGTTGAGAAAAGCAAAGAGAGTAGCGAAGAAAGTGAACATGAAGCTCAAGGTGATGAACAAGGTGTTAATATTGGTGGTACATCTACTACTACTCCTGTTGAAGTCAGTGGAGGAAGTTCTCATGTGTCCCCCAAAATGGCTATTTGGCAACAAATCCTTCAAAATCAACAAGCTATGAATACACAATTAGGACACATGGATGTTAGGCAACAATAGCTGGAGAGGCAACAACGAAGACTAACTTACAAGATGGATCAATTTTTGCTAACAGTGGATATCAATTTGATTCTTCGCCCCCTTCACCATAAGTGGATTGAAAGATAAGTATTTCTAACCTTTCCCTATTTTTCTTTAATCTATATTGCTTGTTTTTATGTGTTTTCTTCTTTTTGGGACACATTGGGGGCAATGTGTGCTCTAAGTGGGGGGGAGGTTATATCTTGTTTAGTTTTTTTTGTTCACCCTATTTTATAAGTTTCTAGGATTTAGTGTTCATGATCTATGCTATGATGCATCACCTCAGAATATTTTGAAATTTTGGAAGACTCCTTCTAATTTTATATGATATAGTTCTAGTTTGGTTCATTATAACATTAAGGGTTAGAAACATTTAAGAATTGATTTATGATCAACTTCCCTTGCCTTAGTTGATTACATGAACTTTTTGTATAGGCTTGAAGGTGAGTTGTTTGTCTTTGTTTATATCTTAAGAAGTTTTAATTAATTTGGACTAATGAACGCTTGCTTAAGTTTTAAGGGATTTTATTTTTAGTTTTGGAGAAAATTAAAGTTAATGCATGCCTATGATTAGTCAATAAAGGATGAGGAATAAATAAAAATAAAAATAAAATAAAATGATATATAGGTTCCAAGTAAGTCATGTACATTTGTGTTTGCTCCTTAATTGTATTCGTTTGGAAAAGAATTTATATATGAAATAATATCCATACATGGCGGAAGTGGATGAGTAAGTCGTGCATGTTTGAGTATGCTCCTTAAATATGTTCATTTGAAAATATTCACTTTTGTCACTCTATAACTTTTCTTTAAAAAAAAAAAGGAGACAAATTTTCCAAAAATGCCTTGAGATTGATTATGGGTATGTATGCTTTCCTTTTTCCTCAATTGTTTGAATAGTTCCCTTTGGACTTGAGTTTGGTAATCAATTTAATGAACTTGATGAATTCTCTTTATAATTTTTGACAAACAATCACCTTATTGCTTATATTAGTTGTATCAAACTTTTTTTTGTAGGCTTGTGGAGTTGTTTGTGAAACTCTTCTTCTTTGTTTCTTTTCTTTAGGGTGTGATGACCCTTATTAGTGCTTTAACATTTGAATAAGGACTGATTTTTGTGATTATGTTTTTCCTTTCAAACTTATGAAATTACTTGAGGGCAAGCAAAGTCTAAGTGTGGGGGAGTTTGATGTGACGTAAAATGGTATGGATTTAGTGTTACTTCAGGTGCATTTTAGTTGCTTTTTAGGTATATGTTTAGTATATTATAATGCATTTTCTGTTTTATTCCCTTAATATTTATTCTACTAATATTTTCTCAAGATTTCTCCTTAACCTGATGGTTTTGAGAGTATTTTATAAATTTTAGTAGGATATGGGAGGTATTGGAGGTTCCTATAAGAGTTAAATAAAGAAAACAAAAATTTGAAATTCACTGGTGTTGAGTTGGTACCTTTCAACTGAGTTAGTGCCGAGTCGGCACCAATGCTTGCTGTGCCGAGTTATTGAAATGGAGGGTGAGTTGGTGCCAAGTCGGCATACACCAAAAGACAAGATTCTTCACTAATAGTATGCAATGTTTCAGTCATAACCTCCTCTACACAACTTGGATTGAAACAATTCAAGAGGCTATGGAAAGCTGATAAAAAGGCCTACAACTTTCATGAAGACCTTAAAGTCTAATTTTTCTATCTGAATTGACTAAAATGCCCTTGAATTTTCTGAAGCAATTATTAGGTGACTTTTCACAAAGTGTTGCATTTCTTTATGAAATGTTATGACTTTTAACTGTTCAAGGTCTTTAAATAGTTAAAGTTTCTTCTGTAAAAGACATCTAGAAAATCATAATACAAAGTAGAGAGTATTTTATTAAAAAGAAAAAGAGAGATCTTGCAAGTTTTAGCACTTTCAAGTACAGCACTTTGGGAAACTATTCTTGTATCAAGGCTTCTAATCTTGAAAAGGGCTAGTAAAAGATTTCTATAACTTTTTTTTACTTAATCTATTTTATTTCTTTGATGATTAAATATTTAATTTTCTTTTTATAAGATATCTAACAATGCATTAAGGCTAAAGTACTTGTGGTTAGAATTGCAATGCAAATTTAGTCTATGAACTTCATTTTGATATTTTGTTAATGAATGATTGATTTGGCTTCAATTAAGTTCTAAATAGTTGTTATATATGCTTGATCACCATATGTAATATGTTAGTTAAGAATTTGCAATGAGAATTAGAATTCTTAGTGGAAAAGTAATTGATGCCACTTAAGTTAAAAGATTAATTAGAATCTACTTCTAAAGGGATAAAAAGAATTAACATTGAACTTCATGGTTTTTGTTTACATTTACATTGACATGAGAATGTGTGTAAGTCTATTCAAAAATACCTTTAATTGACTTAGAGATAAGCTTTTAAAGATTTCAGGTTAATTCTCCAATCAACTCATTCATAATCTTATTTTATATACATGTTAAAAGTTTATTGATTTAGATTTAAATTGTAATTCTAACCTATTCTCTTTCTAGAAATTGTTTAATAACTTTGAATTATTTAGATATTAGTGATTTGTAGTTAAATTAGTAGTTAATTAGTTACTCAAACTCCAATTATTCTTTGCCTATTCATCTTATTATTTGTTCGGTTAATAATAAATTCATCATTTTCCCCAGTGTTCGACCCCTTGCTCATTCTATATTTAGTCATAAAGGCTAGGGTATAATAAATTTGCCCATATCATTACTCTAATGGAGAGCCATGACTTAATTTTTTATTTGGAAGATTTTCTTGGGCTTTAATTATTAGGTCTCAATTTGCACATTATCCATTTTACATACATCTCATGCATCAAATATATCACATATATATCATAAAATGGACACGTTACATAGCTATGATCATGGACTAATGGGCCTAATTCCTAGCCACAAGGAATGGGTAAGGGATTTAGGTTTATCAAATTACAAACATTCAAAGACTACAACTAATGAGTCTTCATGCTCCCACTAGGCATCTTTATGGGTTAAGCCTCCTCTTGATCTTACATCTCCATATCCTTCATATGTACATTATTATCCTTGGCATACTAAGGCGAGATTACAAATAAAGAGAGCTCAAAGGCTTAATGAATTAAATATATAACCTAAACTAGTAATTAACAATTAATTACAACCCTTTCATATAATAAAAGAATATTACATGCCCATCATAAGAAACATGCATTGTGGTTCTAGTCCATAATCATCCATTCATGCCTCTCAAACACATACTATAAACATAACAATTAGATTTATTCATGTGTTGTCCTTTTACCTTTTGGAACATTTCCAAAATTTTGAAACATTTTCAAAAAACCATTTTGAATATCAAATATTCAATGTTTCTATAGCTTAAAATCATATTTTAAGTTATAAAAATTTATTTGATTGAAAAATAGATCCAAAATAATTTTGAAAAATTAAAAGTTGGGTAAAAATGCAATGAAAATCCTGACCTATATCACAACTATGATATCAACCGTGAAATCAAAATCATGGTCGAGACACTAAAATCACGGTCGCGAAATAGAAATCGCGGTCGAGAAATCATGACAGACAGCACAACACTTGTTCTCATGTTCTCATTTGCAGCGGCAAAATCAATATCATGGTTGTAATTTATATGTCTGTGAGCATAACATTTGTGCACTAACTCTTTCTCAATCAAATTAAAAGCTCCAAAACAACACGTGCAATGGTTTTGCACTAAAATTGGGTGGCTCTGATACTAATTGAAGGGATTAATGGCACCAAAAGTGGAAGTATGGTGGTGTGGCAAAATTTCAAACATTTCAAATTTTTTGCTCCACTATTGTGGTAGATCATTACCTTTTCAATATGTTCACCAATTGTGTGGAAAACACATACAAGAAAGAAAGAAGAAGAAGAAGTATTATATACCTTTCACCTTAGCTCCTACTTGTTTTAACTCCTAAATATGAAGCCTCTAGCTTGCTCACACCAAGCAAGGATCAAGAGTTCTTATTATTTTGGATTTGCTTCTACTATCATCAAGTCTTGTTTTTCTCAAAAACAAGAAGAGAAGAAGAAGAAGATGAAGGATTGGAGAACACTTTCTTCAATCTCCCTCTCAAGCTCTCTTCTCACTCTTATACATGTAATAGTAACCTTTTCTTTTGTTCATGGAAAAATCTGTATAAGTAAAATCTGTATATGTCCACTTACTTATATAGATTTTTTCCCTTCTCATGCATGTATTATATCCTCTCATAACTAAGATAGCTGTTAAGATAGTAGGGAATAAAGATGAGTTGATTGTCTTATCAATTTATCTTTGTCTCCCACTATATAAGAGGAAAATACAAAGATGCCCAAGAGAGTTAGTAGGTTATCTCTAACCCCTAAACTCTATCTCTTCCATATCTTATATAGACTTGGGTTTTAGTTAGTGCAACCCCTAAATCCAACATATAGATCAAGTTTATTACCAAGTCTTATATGCATCTTCTACCACATCAAATGTGATGTGGGCTCCCATCAAATGTCTAAACGCAATTAAATTTAGTCCAAAACTATTTCAATTTAGTCCTTACTATTTGTATCACATACAAATCATGACTTAATTGAAACAAACCCTTTGTGAATTAAACTTCAAGACATGCTAGGTCTTTGTATTTTTAATTACAAGCTTAATTCAATTATCATTAATGAATTAATTAAATACTTTAATTAATTATTAATATAATTCTATATTTTTTATTGGTGAATGCTTTATGGTGTGTGACTTACTAAGTTCATGTTCTAATTAGCAATGGAATAGAGAAAACTTATTTTCTCACTAATGTGAAATCCTTATTTCACACTTAGTCCCACAAGTCTTGAGGAATGCCTAGCATAACATATCACAACTACCTAATTAGAAATGAATGTCAGTGAACATATACACAAACATTACATGGACCTTTGATCATAATTATCATGCACTCAAATCCCTCTATTACGGATTCCCTAATCTCGGCTAGGATCATGGATTAGTCAAACCCTATATGCTTTGATCATATGATTTCATCTCTATTCTAGTTCTTGATGAACTCGATTCCTATTAAAAACTCTTTTCTAGTGAATCTCATTCGTCTTAGCCAAGGACTTGCATATCAAGAACTAAATGTCATAGGATTCCTTCCTTGTTTACCCAAGTTAATGGATTCTTTCTTAGAGATCACTTACCTCCACATATCACTAGTTAGGGTCATAACATACCATATACCTTTATGTGAATAGCATCAATATCTAAGCAGTAATAAATCTTAACTAATAATATGTTAGGCAATGTATTACCTCAAGTCAAAAGACCATATGCATAATTATGACCTAGATGATGAAATATTGACTAGTGGTAAAAACCCATGTATTCATCATCGATGGCACTGTTCAACTCACTCATCTCTATGAGAGTTCACATATTGTCATGACATCATATGTCTGCAGCATGAGACTCACTACCTCCATTACTATAAGTATCACATACTTATCATGGATGACAACAGAGGTGATGGTCTTATGGATTAAAGGTACCCAGTCAACAATCCTATGACCATGAACAAATTTAAATTATTTATACAAAAGTGATCTGTCTCTCATATTCTTAACTCTTTGAGAATAGATCCTCTCATAGAATACTTAAGGAACATATATTTATTGCAAGAGAACAAATTCATTTAAAGAATATATATATTTTATTGCCAATTGAGAATTTTATTTACATTTACATAATATGTACATTGCTTTGGGGCATACATCACTATCACCAATTGCATTCAAGGAAGCTTTAACATTAATGAATTGCATAAAGGAGGTTGGAAAAAGGCAAAACATGGAAGTTCAAGCTTCATACATAATCCATGGGAGAGAAATCGAAAGGGGTAGAATGAAGTCAGTTTAGTGCAAATCATGGCTATCCAAAATTTTATACTTTCTATTTTTGTTTGAATTTCATTATTTTAACTTAGTTTATGTTATTTTGAGCCCCTATCAATATGATATAAGCCCATGTTCAATTAAATTAAGTTTGGATACGCAATTAGTGAGTTTTGGGCCTGTTTATATTAGGTTTAAGCCTAAAAATAGGATTAGCTTATTTTCTTGTTTAGGAATCAGTTTTCTTGAATAACAAGTAGTTTAGGAGATATTTCTAATTAGAAATCTTCAATCCTTGTATAGGAAGATTTCCTAGTCTTTAGCTAATTCTAATTTAGGGTTTTTATAACATTATAAATGCATAGCTATTCATTCAATAAAAAGGTGAAGTTGATTTCCCACAAATTTAAGCTTTAAGCTTGTGAGAATTTTCTCAAATCTGGTTCTAGGTTTTAGAATCAACCTGAACTTTCAAAGCTAATTACTTTGCTTGTTCACAATATACTAAGGTTCCTAAACACAAGTTTGTCATTGAGTTGAGGTTTTTCCTTGCAAATTTAATTTGGTTTTCCAAGAGAGTCGCTTATAAGCGTAAGGGTATTGGGTCTCAAAGTAAGTCGTTTAGGGCTCATATCAGTTTGGTATCAAAGCTTAGATTCTAAATCAAGTTATATCCTTTTCGTTTTTTTGTTTCATTTTTTTTATTGATTCCTTATTTGTTTCATTTAGTTTTTTTTTTTTTTTTGTGTTTTTCTTATTCTTGTGTCTTTCCATTTATTTTTGTTCCTTTTTGTTTCAACTTATTTTGTCAAATCATGTTACAAAATTACTTTTATTTAAATAAAATCAAAATTCAAAATTAAAAAAAAAATTCACAACTTTAGTGTTTGTGTTCGTCTTGTCCAAAACTTGCTTCCAATAGTGTCTATTTGATTCTATTGCCTTCATTTCTTTTTGTTTTGTCAAAAAACAATTATTTAACATTTAAAAAAATGGCCTACCTTTAAATTCAAAATTCATATAATCTTGTCTTCAATTCGGTTGCTTTTAGAGTATTGTTTTTGTTGTTTTGTGTTTTCTTCAAATTCATATCTATGTTGTTTATCTTTCAATTTATCTTGTTGATTTTGTCTTCAAATCTTGAGTGATTAGTTATGAAATAAAAAAGAAGAAGAAGAAGAGAGAAATTCATAATTGAAAAAAAAAAAAGAAAAAAATAGAGCAAAAATTCGTCCAAAATAAAAAGGGAGAAAAGAATTAGCCATAGAGAAGAGAAAAATAAGTTTTATAAGCTGAATTGACTTCCTAGTGTCAGTAAGATAAGGAAAGAATTAATTAATTGTTTTCCTAGGGTAAAAAGTAAATCTAAGTTACTTATCAAAATTGAACTAGGAAGAGTTGTTTTAATTGAATTAAAATTAGGATTGAAGTAGGAATTGACTTTCAACTCAAGAATCATAATTGTATAAGGATTAGAATTCTTACCTCCCTAATCCTATTAGGTTTAGGATTCCTATTTTATTTCAATTTTCAATTTTGTGTATTTGAGTCCATCTAGGTTTCTTATTCCCAATCCAACTAGGTTTAGGGTTTCTAAAATTTTTCATTTCTTATTTTCTTTTTCGTGTCTTCAATTCATTTTAATTATCAATTATTTTTCTTTCTTGTTCTCTTTCAAGTTTGTGTCAAATTCTTCCTTACTTTGGTTATTGTGAACCATTCAAGTATTAATTTTTTTTTCGGTTGGAATTAAGAGTTGAGTGGTAAAAGGCAAGAGTGATTAAACATGAGTGTCATCTACTTTTGAGTGAAATACTTAAGGAAGTGAAGTGAGGTTTTACTTTACTAACATTCTTTTTCAGGTTTTCATAATGAGTACCAAAAAAAAAGATGATGAGCAAAATTTCTTAGAGTTCCTAGAAAAACTTAACAAAAAGATGGACAAAAGGTGGAATAAATTTTAAAGAAGATGTCACCTTAGGGATATGGATGTACTCCTTGAACAATGTTAAGCCATGGAAATAAAATTTGATAAAATTCATAATCGATTTGAGAGGCTTGAAAGTACACTCACAATGAGGCAACAACCAAAAGCTCAAAATTCCTCTATGCAACTTCTAAGACGACATTAAGAAATTGATGAAGATAAAAGAAAGAACACTTCCAAGCCACCATTGGAGAAGATGAAGAATAAAGAGAAGAGGTTAAAGTCATCATAGCTAGACCCATTCAAGCTACATATGAAGCTGATTGGATTTATGCTAGTGGCTTATCACTTACAAAGCATGATTCTTCCATTGGTGATGAAGAAGAAGACATTGTTGTTGTTGATGAAGAGGTTTCAACGATCGATACTCATATAGAAATCTTGAAGGAAGCATAAGATGTGGTTGAGTTAGATGTAGAAGAAGATCAACAAGAACAAAAGATGGTATGAGCAATACATTCCATAATTCCAGTTGGTCAAGTTACGATTCGAGGACGAATCATTTTGAGGATGAAGGGAATGATAAGAATCAAGATGTCTTACAAGAAGTCTATAAATCTTTGTATGATATAAATTTCAAAAAGATTCTTCAAGGTTGTTCTTTCTATCAAGATAACTCACAATTAAGAGAATTCAACCAATTTACTTGTTTATTGGATCATTCAAGAGGAAAAGAAGGTTGCATGAAGTTTCTTACAACTTAATCAAGAATATTTAGATCATAAACTTTGCATATAGATCCAATTGCATTTAATTAAGCTTCAATATTGATGAATTGGATAAAAGGGTTGGAAAAAGGCAAAACATGGAAGTTCAAGCTTCATACATGATCCATGGGAGAGAAATTGAAAGGGGCAGAATGAAGTTGAGTTTAGTGCAAATCATGGCTATCCAAAATTTTATACTTTTCATTTTTGTTTGAATTTCATTATTTTAACTTAATTTGTATTATTTTTGGCCCTATCAAAATGATATAAGCCCATGTTCAATTAAATTAAGTTTGGATATGTAATTAGTGAGTTTTGGGCCTGTTTATATTGGGTTTAAGCCCAAAATGGGATTAGTTTGTTTTCTTGTTTAGGAATTAGTTTTCTTGTATAACAAGTAGTTTAAGAGTTATTTCTAATTAGGAATCTTCAATCCTTGTATAGGAAGATTTCCTAGTCTTTAGCTAATTCTAATTTAGGATTTTGGTAACACTATAAATACATAGCTATTCATTCAATAAAGAGTTGAAGTTGATTTCCTACAAGTTTAAGCTTTAAGCTTGTGAGAGTTTTCTCAAATTTGGTTCTAGGTTTTAGAATCAACCTGAACTTTCGAAGCTAATTACTTTGCTTGTACACAACATACTAAGATTCCTTGACACAAGTTTGTCATTGAATTGAGGTTTTTCCTTGTAAACTTGATTTGGCTTTCCAAGGGAGTCACTTCCAAGCATAAGGTATTAGGTCTCAAAGCAAGTCATTTGAGATTTGTATCAAAATCAATCTCTTTTTAATTAATCTGTCATTCATCTTAATTAATCTTTTTAATTAATTAATTCATCCAGCCATTTTATCATCTTAATTAATTAATCAATCTCTTAATTAATTTAATCATTCGGTTGCAACAAAATTGAATTTTGGTCAGACAAAAACCCCGCTGGCCAAAAGCAAAAGTATTAGCCATTTTCCCTGACTCTCAAAACACCTAAACCAAAATCAATTAGATCAACCCTTAAACCCCTTCATTTAATCATGAAACAAACTACGTGAGTTTTAATCCCCATTCAATAGGGTACATAGGCACATTTGGAATTTAAATCCAACTAGCAAATCTGAATCCAATCAATCCCCCTTTTCCTTTTTAATTAATCTATATAATTAGTTCAATTTGGAATTAAGGAGTGACTATGTACTTCCCCTAGAATCCATAAGAATTAGAGAAAATATTCTCATTAATTGTGGATGTTTTACTTAATTGCTCTTCAATTTTCCCATGTATTCATATTATACTTATAATTGTCATTTAATATTTGTTATCTATGAAATTAATTTTCAAAGTGAAATTAAACTTAAGAGCCAAATTTAGATTATTTAACTAAAAACTATTCCGGAGCTCAACTTGATTCAAAGACTAGTGATTTTTATCCTTGGGTAAATTAGTTGCAAAATTAATGAATTAGAGTGACAAATTTGGTATTTTCTTAATCTTTCCATTTAAAATAAATTAGGGTGGTGACTTTCAAATCCTTTTCAAAATCAAAAAATCAATTTTCCGAATGATAGTCATTCCAATCGTGAGCATCAAAACTCATTCCATGACCTCCTTAAAAATTGCTCACCTTTCCTTAAGGCAAATTTCCTTGAGCAAGGGAGGAGCATTCAGGCAAGATCCCACACAAATTTACTAAACATTGTTCATTTTTCCTTTCATTCAATTTACGTAATACACCATATCAAACAAATCATATACATTTCCAACTATTTTCATCGATTGCAGATGATGTATGATAAAATATAGTAAAACAAGTCCCAGAATAAATTCATTTACAAAAGTAACATATATAACAAGAAGATGGGACTTTCTCTTATGTATTTTTTGTAAAAGACAAAATCCTATAAAAATAAATAATGAATGAATATCAAATTCATAAAATGAAATATGAATAGAGATCTAATCATGATATACTCACATATTTTGTCATATACATGTATTCAATTCACCATTAATGCTAATAAAAGTGAAATCTTACGTAGATATTTCTACCTGAAAATGAATTACAAGCCATACTTACCTAGATTAATAATAAAGAGATGAAACAAGAATGAAGTGGCTTATTATCAAACCTTCTCTTTCACATAACACAATAAATTAGGGTTTAGATTTGGTTAGTGATAAAGTTGTTAATACTCTTTAAATCATTCAGTAGTCAGATCATTCAGTAGAGGATGCAGTTATGTTACTTTTTTTTTAACTTTAAGCTTTGGGGTTTAGGTTTTTTATAAAGGGCAAAGGTAGTTGAGTTATTGTACCCTAAACTCTAATTGGCGGTAAAAATTTCCTCCATAAATGTTCATAATCACGTGTATAATTAGATGATGGGACCCCTTATCATTTTACCAATATAACAAATGGTGCCATTACCTTTTATCAACAGAAGTCTTCAATTAACCAAAATTGGGAGTTCATGAAGCTAATTGGAACTAAATGAACTATGGCCCTTAATTACATTTTTTGCAATAATACAACCATAAATTGAGCATTTCTTCCTTTTTATTAGTCTATTATATTGATTATAAAAATGCATATTCTTGGATACACATTATTCATTTTAGTGGATAACTTTCCTTCTCTATGCCTTTTTTTTTTTATTTTCCTTCATATTATTAAAATCGATGAATCAAACCAAACTAAACTTTTTAGTTTAATTCGGCTCAGTTTTCACTATAAGTTCAATTTGGTTCAGTTTAAGGAAAATGTAATTTCAGTTATTTCAATTTGATTTGGTTTTGAACCAAACCAAATGAACCATTTGCACACTCTTATCCAAAATGATGAAAATATAAACAGAATGAAGGATCAGTTAGAAGGAAGGGTGTAATGCTTGTAACTTACAAGGTCCAAGTCATTTTACTCTAAAAATAGGCCAAATGCATATTTTTCCCTCTAAAATTGTCACCATTGCTCATTTTGTCCACTAACATTTTAAAATGACCATTCTAACTTCCAATATAACAAATTATACTAGCTTACCCCTGTGCGGTGGGCATTCTGACGGTTTTTTTTTTTTTGATATTTATTGTTGGTATGAAGTTTAGGAATTTTGGATGTCTGATGGCAATATAATTGAAGGCTAAAAAATTTTCTTTCGAGGGTGCCGCCCCCGAACCCCTGCCCACTAGCTGGTTAGTGGGACCACCGTAATAACTCCGCGTAACACATTAAATTCAGTAAGTGCTAAGGCTGCGGTTGGATGCTGAGGGTGTAAAATTGAAGGTTCATAATGGCACCATCGACTGCTTCGGCTGCAATCGACGTGACTCCTTTTTTTTTTGTTTAGAGAGATTCGTTGGTGGTTTGGAGTTTAGAAAATTTAGATGTCTGGTGGCAATGTAATTGAAAGCTAAAAAAGAAAATTTCTTTCATAGGCGATGCCCCCGAACCCTCACCTGCTATCCGGCTTGCGGGACCATCGTAACGGCTCCCCATAGCACATTAAACTTAGCAGGTGCTAAGGCTGCATTTGGATGATAAGGGTGCAAAATCAAGGTTCATTGTTGCCCCCTCATTAGAATTGACTTTGAACAAAAGGTGATTATGATGATAGTGAACATTGAGAAGAGGTGCCATGTCAGACTCTAGGCTTGTGTGTTCTTGTCAAGTCCTTTGGGAGGAGGCCGTTTAGGATAAATGAGGTTTTATCAATGGCTATCGGTCCAGCCTTGATGTTGATTGCGAGAATGGTCTTGGTGAATTTCAATTAAGGCTATTTGTTCGGCCCTAATATTGGAAATAAAGAAGGTTGGGTGAATTTCAATCAAGGCTATTTGTTCTGCCTTAATATTGGAGACAAAGAAGATTTGGTGAATTTCAATCAAGGCTATTTGTCTGGCTTTAATATTGGAGATAAAGAAGGTTTGGTGAATTTCAATCAAAGCTATATGGCTGGCCTTAATATTAGAGATAAAGAAGGTTTGGTGAATCTCAATCAAAGCTATATGTTTGGCCTTAATATTGGAGATAAAGATGGTTTGGTGAATTTCAATCAAGGCTATCTGTCCAGCCTTAATGTTGGAGATAGAGATGGTTTGGTGAATTTCAATTAAAGCTATCTATTCGGCCTTAATATTAGAGATAAAGATGGTTTGGTGAATTTCAATCAAGGCTATCTGTCCAGCCTTAATGTTAGAGATAAAGATGATATGGGGTAAATCTCAATTAAAGCTATCTGTTTGGCCATAATATTGGAGATAAAGATGATTTGGGGTAAATCTCAATTAAGGCTATCTGTCCAGCCT
Source organism: Reutealis trisperma (assembly GCA_947687605.1). Classification (NCBI taxonomy): domain Eukaryota; kingdom Viridiplantae; phylum Streptophyta; class Magnoliopsida; order Malpighiales; family Euphorbiaceae; genus Reutealis; species Reutealis trisperma. The sequence goes on along the minus strand of CANTUT010000327.1, from coordinate 74,043 downwards.
TAATGTTAGAGGTAAAGAAGATTTGGGTAAATCTCAATCAAGGCTATATATTTGGCCTTAATGCTAGAGGTAAGATGATTTGGGTAAAAAAGGTGGAAAGTGGAACCATATAGATATCTAGGTGATCATTTCTAGACATTTATAGGTGAAATTGATAGATTTGAGTAAAAGATATGGAAAGTGAAACCATATAGATGTTTAAGTGATTGTTTCTAGACATTTATGAGTGAACTTGATGGATTTGGACAAAAGAAATGGAAAAAGGAACCACATTGATGTCTAGGTGATCGTTTCTAGACATTTATGGGTGGAGTTGATGGATTTAGACAAAAGAGATGGAAAAAGGAACCACATTGATGTCTAGCTAAGCATTTTTAGACATTTATGGGTGGAAGAGAATTTTGGACAAAATAATTTAGTGAAAGGAGAGCCTCGACCTATGGAGAGTCAGCTCAAGAGATCCTAACAAGATTTTGATAAAGGAAGAGCCTCGGCTTATAGTGAGTCAGCTCAAGATATTCTAACAAGATTTTAATTACTCCAAAGAAACTTGGGCTTCTGAATGTGAGGGGTTAGGCCTTTTCGAAAAGCTCAAAGAAACTTTGCTCAGGGTAAAGGGACTCTGGAAGTCACACTTTATTTATTAGATCTGGAAAGGTATCATTTAGCTTCAAAGAGGCATAGGTCAGCTTTAAGAGGTATCAGTTAGCTTTGAGGAAGTATTGGTCAGCTTAAAGAGATGTCAGTGAGGCTATTGGTTTAGCTTATACATGATGACGTATGATTGTAGATGATTGCATAAGTGCTAATGCACAGATGCATGCATGTTTCAGAATTCATAGACTTTTTGCTTGACTTGTATGCCATGCATGATTTATGATGATACATAAGGGTGGATTCATGCATTTGCTTTATGAATGAAATTTTTTCATGTGACTTTGGCATCCATAGAGCCATATATTTATGGACAAAGAAACTCAACAAAGTTGAGTAACTCAACTTAGGTTGGTATGGGATTTTGCCATGGTGGCTTTACAAGGAGTTCAAGGGTTTGCTTCAAGTTTTGGAATCTAGTGGCTTGTGTTTTCTGTTTTGGTGCTGTTGAGGAGGAGTTCAACAGTATGGCTTGGCTGCAATCTTGAGGTAGCTCTGATGGTGTCAGAGTTTAGAGTTTGGCATCTCTTGGATTTTTCAAAAGTTTTTTAGACTTGTCTCAGGATGTCGTAAGTGAGATGATGGTGGATGATGGTCAAGTGAATTTGACTGCTATGATAAAGAAGTTCTATGATCTCGGTGACTAGGGAGATATGAGAAGGGTAGAGGCTCAACATCAGGGCCTTGATTTTATGTTTGAGTGTCAAATATGGGTCTGTTGATTAGGGTGATACGAGAGTGGCAAATGGAACAAAGACATTTTGTGGTTAAAGCTATGCTAGCAAAGACACTGATGAGCCTTAACTGCTTTGTTAGGGACTTAGACAGATGAACTATCTTGCCAATTATTTTCAAGTGAGAAAAATTTATCTATTCTTACCCTTTCTGCTTTGGGTGCTTTGTGGGTGTCTGGTTTTAGGTTTTGGGTTATCTTGGAAGTGTGGTTGATGGATTATTTTCAGGTGGTGGCCCCTACTTTTCAGTCTGCACATGCTTTATTGAAAGGACACATTTTTAGCACTACCAATGGTAAAGGATTAGATCTCTCATGACTATGGGCCATGGGTGTCGAGTGATTTACCTGTTGGGCTTGGTTTTAATAACTTTCCACTAAAGGATGAGGGTCATAAGGCAAATGAGGCAAACTCAGGATGTGCCCCCGGTTTTTTTTCTTCTTGGAGTCTATGCAGATCATAGCTCCTATTACTAGAGCTATCAGGTGATGGCTAGTTAAGGAGTAATCATGCTTTTTATTTTAGGATTTCACTCGGGACCACAAAGAGGTATGCCAGGTAGTTGATGAAGGTGGTTTGGCTAATTGAGAAAGAGTACTAGGCTACCCTGCCGAGAGGAATAGAGGATGAAGCAGTTGAGGAAAGAAAGATTGTATGAGAAGCCACTAGTAGCGAGAGGACTGCAGGACGAACAGAGGGGGTGACTCGATCTTTAAAGGAGACTCAAGGATCTATTGGAAGTATGACACCACAAGTTGTAGCAGTGACTCAAATTATGGTGGCAGTAACAAAGGTGACTGTGACTGCAGTGAGAATAGGATGACACTATATTGGAGGTTCAAGGAAAGACTATAGCAGTTAAGATAAAGAGGAGTACTACATCTTCTAAATTACATAGAAGGATTTTTAGGAATAGTTTCAAAACTACTAGTACTTAAGAGAGGATTTTTAATACTATTGTGGTGAATAGTTCTAATTCCATTGGTACCTCTACTATTGTAGTAGAAGGAGCTACAAAGATTTGGAGGAGGGGTGTATCCATTTGAGGAGATTATGGTAGACTCTAATCCTAATGAGAACACAAGAGATTTTGCATCTCAAAAGGTAGAGGAGGACTGGCTAGACCATGACCTCCTTTTTTTTTTTTTTTTGTTCAAAATAATTATAAGTTGACAGGACTACACAAAACAGGATAAGCTATAAACAACATTGAAAGTGTTATCCTTTTTGTCATGATGATGGGCTTGTATTTTGCAAAACTTGATCATTATTAAATGAGACATCTTTTATTTTTGCTCTAATTTCTGCCTAAGCCGCCTTTTCGGGTTTTTAGCTTAGCAAGCATTCCCTCCTTTTTTTTTCTTTAGGCAAAAGAATTAAATGAATGATATATTATGCACAGAGGAAATGAGAATGTGAGATAAATAAAATATTTTGTATTATGATTTGGACTGCACCCGAGACGAGCTGTCTACGTATCCCTTTCAATCATTTTTTGTTAATCATTTCTTTTAGGGAGAATTAGGTCTACATAGTTTTGATTACATATGCATGAAAAATAGAAATGAAAATCAGATGATATCTTTAGATGATGCATCATTTTAGCTAATCCAGCTTGCCAAAATGGGAGAATTCACTTCCATCCACATCTGTGAAGATGGTGCCTCTATCGGATATGATCTTTTTGAGCATGTACTATCCAGCCCAGTTCAGTTTGAACTTCCCCTATAAGGGCTTGGATTTCTCCTAGAACTGGATTTCCTTCTTGCAAACCCTTGTCTCTCACCTTCTAGTTGAAGTGCTAGGCTAGTCTCCATTGGTAGCCTTGAATTTTGTATAGTGCATCAATTCTCTTTTCCTCGACAGCATCCAGCTGGTCATGATACCTTTCGATCTATTTTCTCTTCATTCTACATGACTTCTTTTTAACAAGTTTCTTGTGTATGTAGGTAAGGATCTCCTAAATTGCGATACTTGGATCATCCCTATATTGTCTTGTATAGAACAGCCCATGAGCTTTTCCACTACTGCCATGCAAATGCTATGTATGGGATTTTGGATTTTTTTCCATAATTAACTAATCCTTTTGCCTTTTTCATCATTTTTTTGTATTTTTGTATTTTTCATTTTTTGTATTCTCTTTTTTTTTAAGATGTCCCATTTAAAGACGAATCAGAAAAAATTAAAACAAATCAGAAAGTTTAAACTCTTTATTACTGATAAAAGTCCCATCATGATTACATTGAAGGATAAGCCTTGAAGGCAAAATACATACTCCGAAGGATAAGACTTGACAGACTCAAATTCAAAGAAAGATTTAATAGAAACAGACTCGAAAGACTCTGAGGTAAACTCTAACTTAGGTGATTTAGACACAAACTCAAATGACTTAGACATAGACTCAGAGGACTTAAATAGGGGCACAATAGTGTTAGCACTCTTCTCAAAATACCAGTTATTAGATGAAGCTTGAGATGGTCAAGTGAGCTTGGTGGTTCAGAAAAGGATAGGTGATGGTGTTAGACTTTGGGTCTAAGAGCAATGATGTCTCTGCTATCAATAAGGTCTTGAATTTTGTGCTTCAAAGCCTTGCACGCATCAATTTTGTGCCTCAGCCCTTGATGAAAGTCGCAATGCTCATTAGTATTATAACCCTTGGGAAAGGGTTTGGAGGAGGTTATGGTTCTAAGGGCTCAACCAAATTAGCCTCTAAGGCTTTCTTATAAACAACGCTAGGGGGCATACCCAACTCAAAGAAAGTCCTCCTTGTTTCTAACTTCATCGGCTGATGACAGAACACATCATTTACATCCCTCTCTCTTTAAGTAGTATTAGTGGTGTAGGTAGTGTTCTTGTGATACCTAGAGGATTCATCCTTGATTCTTCTTTATTGAATCAAATCCTCAATCTTGGTGGCAGTGGCAATGAGAGCTTTGAAGCTAGGGAGGTACTGTGTTTGCAAATGCATCTGGTACTAGGGAGGAGGTTCTCGACAATGATGTCAATTTGCTCTTCTTCAAGTGGACAATTCACCATTTGTGCTCCTTTGACCTCCACCTTGTAAGGAACATGGTGAAGGATTCTTTTAGCCCTTATTTGATGGTTTCCAAATCTCAACAGGTGACATCCACCTCGATGTTGTAGTGGTGTTTCTTAACAAATGCATTACATATGTCATCCCAAGTCTTCTTGTGATTCTGGTCAAGATTTAGTAACCATTTAATAGCAGCTCCAGTTAAGGATTGTTGGAATAACTGAGCAAGGAGCTTATCATCCATACCAAAAGGTCTCATAGCACCCACATACATTTTCAAGTGAGTTTTATGGCATGTGGTACCATTAAACTTGTCCATGACTGACATCTTAAATTTTAGAGGAACTCGTGTATTCGGAAAGAGAGTTAAAGAATTAACATCTATCATGTCCTCATGCCTTTTGATGTTCTTGATTGTTCTTTCCATGGCCTCAATTTTCTCCATCAATTTCTTAGCTTTGGTAAAGCTACAGAAATCTCCACTTTGAAAAGGATTCACAGTGGGAGAGAGAGTGGTTGCGTTTAAGTCCACGACAGGAGAGATTAGAGTTTCAGGCATTTTCCCATTATCTATGAGATCAATAATGGGAGGAGTAAAAATAGAGGCATGGCTAGTCTTAGCTTGGGCAGATGTAGGCTCAACACGAGCAGAAGGGGGAGTGGCATTGGCATTGGTCATTTTCTTGACCTCATTAATGATCGACTAGCGTCGGGAGTTGAGGGCATTAGTAAAGATGGCAGACTGGGCATTGAGAGCATTGATGAAAGTTTCAACTTGGGTCTTAAGAGCAGTGGTGAGTGTGTCTTGGAAAGTCTCCTCTTGTTTCATGAGGAGGTTGGCAAAAAAGGTGCTCATCACATCTTGGTTGAAAAAGCTGGAGGTGTTGGCCATTGGTACCTTAAAAATAAACAGAAAAATGGGTAAGAATACAGAATATGAAGGAAAAAAAAAAGGGATGAATGTGAAGGTGTGTCTAGAAAAGGATTCCTTCCACATGGTTTTGTCACTAGATTTACATGTTGACAGGGTAAGTATGTGAGGTGTTTTAGGGTAATGGACCACCGGTTTGGGTCTTTAAGGTGTTTGAGGGTTTATCTTATTGTTCTTCTCGTGTTATATACGCATGATCATGATGTAATGCGTGCCGAAAAAGGTTTCATGAACATGCAAGAGTATTAATTATTACATACATGGAATCTAAAGTCAAAGGCTAGGACAACTATATGCACAAGGATGAAAGGTGGTTTGATTTAAGGGTCCCCGTCCTATTAGAATATTGATATACCTAACCATATGTGAGGCAAGGAGCTTCGCGTGGGTCCAACAGTACTGATTACTCGTTAAAAATGATTAGGGATCCATCGCAGGGTGGAATGTTTTCTCTATCTCCCAACATACTCAAAGTGAGTTGTCAAGCCAATGCTACTTGTCATCCAAAAGTTTTTCTAAAGCCAAGGTTTAGGCAAGAAGCCTTTATTATGCAAAGTGATGCATAAAAGTCAAATTATACTTAATAAGCCAAATAGAGATTATTTTGGAAAATTTTTTTCCTTAACCAAATAGTAATCCTCTTATTTTCCCTTTTATTTAAAACAAAAGATGACAACCAGTTCCCTGCAGAGTTGCCAGCTATAAGGCCTCACCCAAGTACCGGCCCGGTCCGCTAAAGGGAATCGGAATGCTCATTCGGGTTTAGACTCACGATGGAACCCTTGGGTTCAGATTTGGTTAATTTTGAAAATGATTTTGGGAGTCGCCACCCTAATTTATTTTTAAATAAAAAAATAAAGGAAAAAACCAAATGTGACTCCAATTCATTAATTTTCAATTAATTACCCAAGGATAAAATCACTAGTCTCAAACCGGATTGAGTTCGGGGACTAGATTTTTAGTTTTAAATAATCTAAATTTGGCTCTTAAGTTTAATTTGACTTTAGAAAAAAAAATTGATTTCATGAATAACAAATATTATATGATAATTAATTAAATGTATGAACATGACATGAATGCAATGAGAAAATTAAAATGAAATCTCCACAAATTATATTAATTAAAAGGGGAAAAGGGGAAAGGAAATTGATTGGGAATTAGATTTGATATTTGGATTTAGATTCCAAACGTGTCTGCGTACCCCATTGAATGGGGATCAAAACCCACATAATTCATTCCACGATTAAGTGGAGGGTTTTGAGAGTTGATCAAATTAATTTTGATTTGGGTGTGTTGAGAGTGAGGAAAAAGGCTGATACCTTTACTTTTGATGGACGAAAGATTTTACTGGACAGAAGTTCCATTTTATCAAGACCGGATAATTGGATTGATTGAGAGATTAATTAATTAATTAAGATGATTAATTAATTAATTAATGTGATGAAATGGACGGATTGATGAATTAATTAATTAAAATGATTAATTAATTAATTTGAATGAAGGGTGGATTAAGAAAAAGAATTAATTTTATTTTTAAAAAAAAGAATAATTGTTGAAAAAAAAGTGATTAATTAATTAATTAAAAAGATTAATTAATTAATTAAGTTATTAATAAAAAAAGAGTTTTTAGTTAATTAAAAAGATTAATTAATTTGGTTAGCGTGAGGTAATTAATTAATTAAAAAGATTAATTAATTAATTAGAGAGTGATTAGAGGGAGAAAAAGAGAGGAATTAGTAGATAACCATCAATACTAATTCAAAAGATGTATAGAAATGAGAAGTAGAGGGAGGTATTTATAGGAAAAGTAGGTGAGGATAGTTTGGGAAGTGGAAAAGTGAAAAGACTAAAAGGGTAGAGCTAGAAAAATACTGAAAAATTATATTAGGGGCATTTTGAGAACAGCAAAAAGGGCAGTGGGGCCGCGCCACTAGAGGAGTCGGCGGTGCCACTAGCCTTTTGGGCGACACTGCCAGTTTTCTAGGTGGCAAGTAGGCGCCGCCGCCCAGACAGCCGATGGCACCACCAGCTGCTCTTGTGGCAGCTGACATGGCTTTTTTTTTTTTTTAGAGATTGGTTGATGGTTTGGAGTTTAGGAAATTTGAATGTCTTGTGGCAATATAATTGAAGGCTAAAAAAAAAAATTTCTTTCCAAAGAGCTGCCCTCGAACCCCCGCCTACTAATCGGCTAGCGAAACCATCATAACGACTCCGCGTAGCGCATTAAACTTAGCAGGTGCTAATGCTGCGATTGGATGATGAGGGTGCAAAATTAAGGGTTCATAATCCCCTAATTATCTGTTAGCATAACACATGGTGGTCAAGTGTGCTGAGGTGGAAAAAAATGCAGATTATGTGGATTTTTTTTGCTGATTTGGCATGTGGTCCCTTTCTATTCCTTCGGTCCCAATAAAACACTTAAAGACCTTTCCCAAATATTTTTGCAAATAATCTTTCATGAAAAATGAAATATAAATGAATTGTTAATATTCTTTTATGTTCTAACTCAATAACTTTTTAGTTTTACCCAAACATTTTTGCAAGTTTTCAATCAATGTTGATACTAAAAAGATGATCATCATCCTACAACACAATAAACAAAAATGCCAGCCCAAAATTCCCTCTATAAGAAATTCCTCTCTCTCTCTCTAATAATACTAGTACAATTATGTTACAAAATATATATAAATATAGGTTTACAAACATGCATTTACTTTGTAGATAAAGAAGACTTGACTCGTCTCCTTTGCCTTCTCCTCTTCTATGCTGCTACATCCTACACGGCTTGATAGCAGTATATGCCCTAGAAGCCATATAATAGTCATGCTATAGTAGATATTAATTCCCATTGGTATAATAAATATATTCATAATGTGAAAAGGATTTCATATTATTGAATATTGCTCTTAAGTATTTGTAAGAGGATCTATTCTCAAGTATTGAGAATATAGAAGACAGATTGCTCTTGTACAAATATTTTCAAATTAATCATAGTTATAGGATTAATGATTGGGCATCATTAATTCTAAAAGACCATACCTTTGTTTGTTTTCTATAATCAGTATGTGATACAAATGATTATAGAGGTAGTGAGTCTCATACTGCTTGACATATGATGTTGATACAAACACATGGATATTCATAAGATGAATAGTCAAACTGTGACATTAGATGATAATAATATGGGGTTTTACTATTTATCAATTATTTATCATCTAGGTCATAATAGTGCATATAATCCTTTGACTTGAGGGATACTATATCTCATACATAGGTGGTTAGGATTTATTATAGCTTACATAGATGTACTATTCATGTACAGATATATGGCATGTGATAGTTCTAATTTGTTATGTATGGAGGTAAGTGATCACCAAGATAAAATTCACTACCTCGAGTAAATGAGGTTAAGATCCTATGCTATTTGGTTATTCTTGATAACTAAAGCTCCTGGCTGGGACAGACAAATTTACTAGAAAGAGTCTCTAGAAGAAATCTAATCTCATCAAGAATTAGAACCGAGATAAGGACATAGAATCAAGCCACATTATGGTTTGACATAAACTATTACCCTAGCTGAGATTGGGATCTTTAATAAAGGGATTCTAGTGCATGATAATTTATGATCGATGGTCCATGTGATATTTAAAGTTATCAGCTATAAAAATTCATTTCTAATTAGGTAGTTGTGACATGGAATGCTAGCTATCACTCACGACTTATAGGACTAAGTGTGAAATAGGAATTTCACATTAGTAGAGAAAAATGTTTTCTCATTCTCATTGCTAGTTAAACATGAATCTAGAAAGTCACACACCCAATAGTGATCACCTTTCAAGTATAAAAGATTTACCATAATAATTAATTAAAGTGTTTAATTAATTTATTAGTGGTAAAATAATTAAATATGTAATTAAATTTACAAGGACCCTACATGTCCTGATGTTTAATCTATGAAAGTTTCTATTTAATTAAATCTTAATTTGTATATGATGCAAATGAGAAAGATTAAATTAAAAATTTATCTGGACTAAATCAAAGACTTAATTTTAAGTTTAGTGAAAACCCTTAACACATAAGATGTGGCCTAAGCCTATATATGATATGGAAAAGAGGCAATTTAGGGGTTAGAGAAAATTCACTATCCATGAGCCCATGTGATGGGTTTAGGGGTTAGAGAATTTTTTACTTAGGTTAAAATTGTAATTATATCTTTTGGCTAATGGAAATGTCCATTTTACCCCTAAAGGATAAAATGGTCTTTTCACCATTTGAAGAAGCAAAGTTCACTTTTGCCCTTCACCAAATGATGAGCTAAAAGAATATAAAAGAATATTTAAGTCTTTGTGAAGACTTAAGGTTTAAGTCTTCGAAAGAATATAAAGCTATGAGTTTTATGTTCTAAAAGTGAGTGAACATCATTTTTGAAGTTGAAGCATTTTAGAGAAAGAAGTTGAGAGAGAGAAAGAAAAATGAAGAAAGAGTTTCTTCAATTTTTCTTTTGATCTTCAATTCTTTTTTTTGTTCTTTGAAAGAATAAATGCTTACAATTTGAAAATATGTTTAGTCCAAAACAAATCAAAGAGAAACCTTGAAGGTGAGGGAAAATCTTAAATCAAAATTGGGAAACCAAGAGAGGGATTCAAGAACACCAAAGAAACCAAAGGAACCTTGAAGGTGAGCTAGGTGTGGATGATCTAGAGACTTTATACTTGGGAAGCTCTTTGATAAAGAAAGAAGGAATCTGCAAGAGATAATATGATTACACTTCCTTCTTCTTTCTATGCATATGTATTTTACACACAAATTAATTAATTGCTTGAATAGATGTTTGGACCAAAAATGGGTGAAGTGAAATTTTAAAATGTTTGAAATTTCTCCCTACCACCTTGCTTTCGGTGCTTTTGGCTCCACTATTCCTTCAGGCCTCCAAATCTCTCTATTTTTGTGTACATAATTAAAAAGCTAATATGGTAGCCGTAGGAAGATGGGTTAAAGGAGAGCTGTGTTTACTTGAGCATTAGATTTTTCATTCTTCCTCTGCTAATAAACTCCCAAATTTGGCAACAACTACAACACAACTCTCAAATCTCAATTTCAACAACTATTTCTATTTTCTCTTTCTGGTTAGCTCCTAGGCACTTGGCTTGGGCTCTATACAACAACCCCATTAAAGAATATGCTTATGAGCTTTTCACAAAGCAATGAGTTTTGCACCTTGTGGAGAGTATTTAATAAATTTGAGAAAAATCTCATCTACCCATTTGTTTAGCACTAAGAGAATTGCTTCTTTTGGAGAGTTTAGGAAAGAGTGCGAGTTTCAAAGAGAGGGCGAGAGAGAGAACATGATAGAGACAAAGAAAATGAAAGAAGGCATGAGAGAGAATGCTATTAGGGTTTTTGATGAATTATGAATTTAAAGTTGATTTGGGATTTTATTATTAGATATTTCAATTAATAAAAAAATTAATTTTAAATCCATGTCAGCCAAAATTTTAGTCATCACTTGCCTTATTTAGGTGTGAATACATGAATGTTGCTGACTGGATAATTAAGGGGTCAACAAATGTAATTTGGCAAGTTGGACAATTAAAATGGTCACTTTTAAAAGGTCAGGGACAAAATAACTAACAATGCCAAATTTGAGGAGAAAAATATGCCTTTGGCCGTAAAAAATATAAGGAGATGGATAAATATCATGATCAAATTTGTACTTTTACTAGTGAAAAATATTTGAAAGGCTTGAGTAGATGTCTAGAGAAGGCTTAATTATTAAATTGGCCCTTTACCCAAATAATTTAACGGGAAATTATTGGGTTACTCGCACAGTCGCACTTTCTATGTTCATATTTTAGATACAAAAGAAAAATAATAATAATAACAAAAAAAATTAGATATCGTATTAGATTAGGAAAATTAAAGACTTTTATGGACTTAAAAAGTTATGAGGTATTGAATAATGACTTTTAAAAACTCTATAAAAGTCAAGCAGTATTCAATAATGACTTTTAAAAACTTTAAAAAAGTATATAAAAATTAAGAGATATTGAACTATAACTTTTCTAAAGTCTATAAAAGTAAACAAGTATTCAAAAAGTCATTGACTTTTATAAATAATAGATTTTTATAGACTTTTAATAACTTTTTATGTAATATATGAATAAAAAATCCCAAAAATTCTCTTTCATTTTCTCATAAGATTTTCATAGACTTTTTTTTTCAATAACAAGTAGCATATAAACATAAGAATTAGCCCACTTTTTCTCATCAATGCAGCTTGCATCTCAAACTAAAGCATATAAAAATATAGGTTTACTCGTGAAATCCCTCAGAGTAATGAAAACTCTAGGTCATGAATTTACTTTATTCCTAGTCTCTACATACAATCATAATAGCAGTATGTGTCCTAGGAGCCATATAATAGTTATGTAATAGTAAATTTTAATTCCCAATGGCACAATAATATATTCATAATGTGAAAAGAGTTTCATATTATTAAATATAGTCCTTAAGTATTTATAAGAGGATCTATTCTCAAGTGTTGAGAATATGGGAGACAGATTACTCTTGTACAAATATTTTAAACATGTTTATGGTCATAGGATTAATGACTGGGCATCATTAATTCTGAAAAGACCATCAGCTCTATTTATTTTCTATAATCAGTATGTGATATAGATGATTATAGAGACAGTGAGTCTCATACTACTTAACATGTGATGTCGATACAAATACATAGATATTCATAAGATGAATAATCAAATTATGATGTTAGATGATAATAATATGGAGTTTTACTACTTATCAATTATTTGTCAACTAGGTCATAATAGTGCATATAATTTTTTGATTTGAGGGATACTATATCTCATACATAGGTGGTTAGGATTTATTACTGCTTGCATAGGCGTACTATTCATATATAAATATATGGTATGTGATAGTTCTAATTTGTTATGTATGGAGATAAGTAATCACCAAGTTAGAATTCATTACTATGAGTAAACGAGATTAAGATTTTATGCTATCTGGTTATTCTTGATAACTAAAGCTCCTGGTCAAGACAAACAGATTCACTAGAAAGAGTTTCTAGTTGGAATATAATCTTATTAAGAATTAGAACCGAGATAAAGACATAGAATCGAGGCACATTAGGGTTTGACATAAACCATTACCCTAGTCGAGATTAGGATCTTTAATGAAGGGATTCTAGTGTATGATGATTTATGATCAATGGTCCATGTGATGTTTAAAGTTCTCAACTATAAACATTCATTTCTGATTAGGTAGTCATGATATGGAATGCTAACTGTCCCTCATGACTTATAGGACTAAGTGTGAAGTGGAAATTTCGTATTAGTAGAGAAAAATATTTTCTCATTCCTATTGCTAATTAGACATGAATCTAGAAAGTTACACACCCAATAGTGATCACCTTCCAAGTATAAAAGGTTCACCATAATAATTAATTAAAGTATTTAATTAATTAATTAATGGTAAAATAATTAAATATGTAATTAAATTTACAAGGACCCTAGCATGTCCTGATGTTTAATCTATGAAGGTTTCAATTCAATTAAATCTTTATTTGTACATGATGCAAATATGTAAGATTAAATTGAAAATTGATTTGGACTAAATCAAAGACTTAATTTTAAGTTTAGTAAAAACCCTTAACACATGAGATGTGGCCTAAGCCCATATGTGATAAGAAAAAGACACATTTTAGGGGTTAGAGAAAATTCACTATTCATTAGCCCATATGATGGGTTTAGGGATTAGAGAATTTTCTACTAAAGTTAAAATTATAATTACATCTTTTGGCTAGTAGAAATATCCATTTTACCCCTAAAGGATATAATGGTCATTTCACCATTTGAAGAAGCAAAGTCAACTTTGCCCCTTCACCAAATGGTGAGCTAAAAGAAAATGTAAGGGCATTTAAGCCTTTGTGAAGACTTAAGCTTCAGGTTTTTATGTTGCAATTAGAAGTGAACATTATTTTTAAATTTTTAGCATTCTTAAAGAGAGAAGTTGAGAGAGAAAGAAAAAGAAGAAAATGGTTCTTCAATTTAATCTTCAATTCTCTTCTTTATTCTTTATGAAAGAATAAATGCTTGCAAATTGAAAATATGTTTAGTCCAAAATAAACCAAAGAGAAACCTTAAATTTCTAAATGATTTTTGAGGGAAATCTTGAATCAAATTGGGCATCTGAGAGAGGATTCAAAAACACCAAAGAAATCAAGAGGAAACTTGGAGGTGAGTTAGGTATGGATGATTTAGAGGCTTCACACTTTGGAAGCTCTTTGATAAAGAATGAAGGAACCTACAAGAGGTAATATGATTACTCTTCCTTCTTCTTTATATGCATATGTGTCTTACACACAAATTAATTGATTGCTTAAATGGATTTTGGACCAAAATTGAGCAAAGTGAAATTTTAAAATGCTTGAAATTTCACCTCACCACCTTCCTTCCGCTACATTTGGCTCCACCATTCCTTCAAATCAAGTAAAAAATGATTTATCTTTATTTTATTCTATACAATTCATACATTCGTTGGCATGCAACATTTGATGATTATATTATATAACCTATCTTCTAATTTAATAATTGATTATAGGATATAAATTAATGGGTTGAGAACATTATTAGGATTTTAAAAATGGTAGTGCATGGATTAATCAAGATAATAATATTCAATTAAAAAACTTAAAATAACAAATTAATTAAGACTAGACTTGTTTATAGGTCATATATGAATTTGAAAGATATTAATTTTTTAAAAACTTGATTGGTTTGACCCACAATAATAATTATTAAAAGTCTATTAATGTCTCTAAAGTCTATCAATATCTATAAAAGTTTTTTAAAATAAAGTTTTTGAAAGTCATTTATAAATTTATAAATTCTGCAAAAGTTACTAAAAATCTACAAATTCTGCTATAAATGAGCCGAGCCGAGTTGAGTCGAGCTTTAGCTTGTTCAGGCTTGGTTTAATTTTTTTTTTAAACTCGAGTTTTGAATCAAATTTGAAAATTATGTTCAAGTTTGGCTCGCTTAAAACTCGAGCGCAACTTGACCTTAGCTCGTTAATAAATTATAATCGAGCTAAACTCGAACTTGATTCATTATGAAACTTATTTATAACTTTTCAAAATACTCAACTTCCTAAATATTCATTTCTAATAAAATAACTATAATCAAAATACTTAAAACTAATATAAAAGTAAAAAAATCCAATTAGTGAAAAAATATAATCATAAAATTAAGTATTACAAATATTACAAAGATATTAATTAATAAAAAATATATTTTATATAGTATGTAAAAATTAAGTTATGTTAATCAAGAATATACATATGTTAATTAATTTGAATTAGTAAAAAGTTTATGTAAGTGTTAAAATATATTTTTTATAGTGTCAAAATTATTAAGTTAATAATAATAATAATAATAATAAAGCTATTTTCGAACCTATTAATCGAGCTATTTGTGAACTTGTTTATGAGTCTAATTGAGTCAAGCTTCACTTTACTCTAACTCAGCTCATTTTTTGTCCGAACTTTAAAATAAAATTCAAACTTGATTCATTTATAAAGCGATATGAACATAAATGAGTTTCTTGCAAATGACTCGACTCATTTATACCCTTGTCCTGCAAAAGTCATCCATTTAAAAAAACTTTATAAATATCTTTAAAAATCATAATTAAATACTTCCTGACAAAAACATCATCATCCCAATCTCGCTAAAGGCTTCGAGATGGCAAGGGGACGATAAGTTATTTTACAGAGAGGGGAGGGAAGGAGAGGTAGAAAATTTCAACTTATGTTATTTGCTAAATTAAAATTTGATTAATAAAGAGAATGGAAGGGAAATAATGTTATTTTGTTTGGATGGAAAGGAAGGGATGTGAATTATAATTATAAAAAGACAAAAAAGTACCAAGGAAATTATAAAGAGAATAAAAAGAATACAAATAAATTTTTAATAAAATAAAATTTATTAGTTATGTTAAATTTTTGAAAATAATTTTTAAATAATAAAAATTTGAGATCATTATTAATAATTTTGAAATAGAATTAGATATATTAAAATGAATTTATTAAAAAAAAAGCCAAATTAATTATATCCACATTAAAAGTGATTTTAGAAAAGCAATAAAAATCTCAACTAATATTATTGAAATATTCAAACATGAAAAATATATATAGAGTAATATTAACGTAAAAAATATATAAAAATTTATTTGAAATACGGTTAAATTGATGAGAGTAAAAAGAACTATGTAAAAAAAATTATGATATACTACTAAAAATTAAAATTTTTTAAATTTCATTTTAGAGTATAACCAATTTTAATTTATATAAAAAAATAATGGTAAATTACTCCTTTTTCTTTTTTTTTTTTTATTTAAAAAAAAAAAATCAAATAAGATAATTACTAATTTTCTTTTGCCATCCTCGCTTCCCTTTAAATGCATGGGGTCTCCGTTTCTCTCCCAGCCTCTCCCAATGTTTTATCGAAGGTCCCCTTCTTAAGACTGTTCTTCTCTCTGGCGACAGTTTATACCCTCTGTCAACTGATCAATCTCCGGTGACTGTTCTAAATGGGTACTGAAAACTTTCAAAGGATAGACGGATTGAAATGCGATAATTTCCATTTACTTTAGATGGGATTCCAATACCCTAAAACTGTGAAGAGGGCTAATCGAGGCTACTGTAACGAAAATTGAAAAATCCGAGTATGTCTTATCTATTGAATTGTTCTTATTTGAATTCTCTTATGGTTTTTGCCAATACTGTTAAAGTTGAAGTTGATGATTTGGTTTTGGTTCTCTAGTTTTGGTCTGTATTCAATGTATTATATCTGTTATTTTAGAATGCAATTGGTGTTCTTTGTTAGGGAGGGAAATGAACTCTTTCTAATAGGACTTTCAATTTCTTCAATTTTTATCCTAGCTGAATTGACTGATGTTTTTCTATTAGGAGTAGCTCTATTGATGATGTTATTGTTTTAGGAGTGGAAATGTTGATTGTTTAATTTAGAGGTTGAATTTTATGAAAATGGTTTCTGGAAGCTGAATTCTAGAGCATATCAGAATTTGAACCTTGCAATTGAGAGTAATCAACTAATATTGTATTGCTTAACTCTTCCTGCTGGTTCTCTTTGTAGCAAATATGGAAGTAGATATAATTGTACTAATAAATATGGAAGGTCGTGAATGGAAGTAGATATGGGGCTAAGTTGATTATGGTTTATATGGGTATCTGCATGCTTATAACAGGTAGGAGGTCATGAATGGGTTGTTTATAATTATAACCCAACCCATACCAACCAACCATTTAACACCTCTAATATACATATAAATTTACAGATGGGAAAAAATTGTAAATTTTGTGCTTTATTTTATTTTAATGTGTAAATATAGTTTCAATTTTTTTTATATGTTTTTGTATATTTCAGGGTTTTTCCCTTTTTCTATGGATTAAGATGATGAAAGGGCAGGCATCATATGCTGAGCTCAATATGAATCCATACATCGCATCTCAGATGCAGCATGTGTCTGCACAGAGAATGCAGCATAATATTGGCACAAGTAATTTTCCAGGATGTCTGGACTCTTATGATGCTGAGGCAGAACATCCATACAAGTCTTCCAAAGGAGAGGGGCAATGGCAATGGAATAGCGATGCACAAAGTACCAAGTCAAATGTACCAAGTCAAATGCCTTCCCATTCATTCATCGAAGGCAAGTTGTATTTGTGAATTCCAATTCATATTGTAAAATTCTCTTTGTAATTGTGAGTATATATCTTCTTAGATGGAGGTGTTTCTAGTTCAAAGTTCAAACTTTGGTAGCAACAAAAGCAACCCATGTGAAATAAATTAAAGAAAAAAGAGTGCCAGGGGGTGGGGTGGGTAACAACAGAACCTATGCTGGGATTTTGCTACGTTAACAACATATTCAAGTATTCTTTTTATATTTGCATTTACACTTGCTGTCTTTCTGTTTAAGCACCAGGAATATTATCTTAATAAATGCATGTACTATTTTCAATGTTTAGTTAGCAAAACAAAATTTAGGGCTTGTATATAAATAACAATGCAGTTTCTATCATGGTATATGTTCTGGAGTATGTTTGTATGCCTAAGCGTCAAAATGAAGTAAATGGATTTTCAAATGACATGTTTATTTCTAAAACTAAATGTTATATTGATGAAGCTTCTGGAGTTATCCTATTTTTGTTCCATTTATGCCTTTTTTTTCTTTTTTAGAATGGTAATTATATATTAAAAACAGTAATCGAGATGCCTTCTCTGAAAATACTTTTTGGTTAAACAAGGGCAGAACATCTTTTTGATAAATTAAAGTCTAGGAGTTGAACATATGACACCATAAAATCGTAAATTGGTGTTACTATTTGTCCATCCTTAAGGACAGGGAATTGAAGTACTGCCTGAAGAATTAGAATGAGATAGACACAATATTGCTCGGATAGTTTTGTGGTCAACTATCAATAGACACAATAGTGCTTAGATAGTTTTGTGGTCAACTATCTCTGGCTATTTAAGCAGGTCAAAAAGTGTTCTCTTATTCCAAATGCTGCTGGGAAAAAAAGATGTGAAGAGCTTAACATAGTAAAATGAGAATATTGAGATGCGTCATTGGCAATATACAAGAATATCAAGGAAAAGTAAATGCCTTTTCACATTGCTGTATTGTTGTATCCTTCAGTAGAAATGTATAGAAAGATGCTTACCACATTCACACTTTTAAATGTGCAGCAATAAAAAAGGAGTCTATTTATGTTTTATTACAAGTCTTGACTGCGTGTTCTCAAGGATGACAATTTATTTTTCCTTGGATCAAATAACCTTTTTTCTGGACTTATTTTATGCAAGTTCAATACGAACATTAGACTTTCTACTTTGTTTACAATTGTTAATTTTTTATAATAAGTTAAACCATAAATAGCTCAATTTCTGTAATTATTTTTTTTCCTTCATAGGTCATCATATCGGATTTTATCTGCTGGTGATTTTCATATTTGTTTAATTAATATTGCATAAAGCATCTGTTCAATGTCTTCCTTGTTTTATTCTATGGTCGTATAATTTATGCACATTTTTTTCCAAGATTTGGCACTCACTTTTGCTAGAATCTTGATAATTTCAATTTCCAAAATTTAATATGTGACTGTTTCTCTAATGCTTATGGTGATGCACAAATCATGATTCATATTAATGCATACTTTTATACAGAGGTTAAAAGGCATTCAGAATTCATATGTAATTTGTTTGTTATTCTCCTTGCTTCTATAATTTTGGATTTTTTTTTTCTTATTTGTTTAAGCCTTATACATGACCTAACTGTAGGAGGCTTGTTCAAGGTGGTGGTGGTCTTCCAGGGACAAATTATTATGAATTTCTGTAAAATGTACCATTACTTTGATATGCTTTGTTTATATTTCTGCCATGATGCAGGTCAAGGGAGTAATGGAACAAGATCTTATTATCAGCAACAGACACCTGACTCCAAACTAGGACCAGAAAACCAAACCATCAAGGAAGCTAGAACCCAGCCTCATGAGCAAGATATGGATATTGGCTATGAGGACAACACATTGCCACTCACTTTTGAAGGTCTTGAACAGACATTCTTGGATGAAATAATGAAATTAGCCAAGGAACAAAGCAATGCAGAAGATGCAGAAAATTCTAGGCATAGAAAGGTTAGTGTGTCACAAAAATTTCTCAAGTTCCGGAACTCCTTGTTTTTGTTTTCTCTTACTTAACTTACCATTGTCTCCAAATTTGAGTCTAGAATAATCAAGAAGAGAGAGGAGGAAGGGATAATAAGGATAATGTTATTCCATGATCATGTGGGTCTGGTGTTTGTTGATAAGACGACAGATTATTAAGGGTTGCGGTGTGGGATTGAGATGAAATAGATTTGTTTCTCTTTGTCAGCATTCTGTACCAGGGACCTAGCTACTGCTTCAGGTTTCTTGGGGCTTGTGTCAGGATGATTTTGTGTCGCCTTTCTTGTTCACTCTTATTTCAGGTTATTTATGAAAGTCTTAGGTTTAAAGACTGATATGCCTAAAAGGGGGCTTGCAGGAATTATGTTACATATTGTCCAGTTTTATCTTGTTAGCAGGGTGTATGATCGAATCTAACTCACCTTGATGCCAACTTGTGTGCACAAATCCCATTAGAACACCCTGAACCAACCTGCTGCCACAAAACCCTGCAACTTAATAGAAGTTCTGGCATTTTGATAGCCCCAAGAAGGATACCATTTCAATCAACATAAACCTAATTCCTGTTTATGATTTAATAAGACCCTCAACCACAAAAATTTTCATATCCTATGACCTCTTTTCGTACACAGTGATGATCTACTGATTGATCTTCAAATGTATACTCACATTCATGTTAGTTAGTGCGCCTTTCAATGATTCTGTCCTTCATATTTAGCCCCTCCTTTGCAACTTATAAGAATTTAAAATTTGGAGTTTGAGCTTTATATTTCAGGAGGAGGGGTGTTTATTGTGATAGTAGTCCTGTTAGGCCTTACTAGACAATTTGCTACCTTCCAGTGTTTCTATGTATACATTGGTGTCTTTTCCAAGATCAACCTACCTTAACTGACTGACTTTGTTGTGATGGCTTAACATATCCAAAGCCACCATTTTATCATGTGAAGCAAGGCATAGGGGAAGGAATGCTACAAATTAGTCTGTTCTGTACTTTTTCCAAATTTCCCTCCTCTAGGTTTTAGGTAAGTTTATTTACTTTGAATCATTGCAGTTTTAGTTAAGAAATTAAGCCTTTTAATCAGTAAATAAGAATCAAATCAATGGTTTATGGACGATAAACTAAGTTTTTCTAGTGGTATTGTAGCAAGGTACTGTGACAGATATTTTTGCAGTACCATAGAAGCAGATTATTAGAGCTGCTTTTGTCATTTTAAGTATTACTGTTAGTTTGATTTTATTTTCATTAAGATTTGAATCTAAAAATAAGCTTTGATCTTCTTGTTCTTCTTATTTTATCTCTCATAAATAGTTCTTATTCACAGATTCTCTTCTTAACCCTTAATTATATCAAACCATAATTGCTTTCTCACCACTGTTTCTTTGCAAGACAGCTTAAAAATATTACGATTGCCTAGGCTATTGCACACCATTTGATAGAGCACAATGGCAACATGTTTACAAACGTTGTGCCAAAGAGGGTTCAAAAGCTCAAGCACTTGTTTGGAACATATGGGATGATGGGGAAGTTGAATGGAAAGTCTATTAGGTCTGATTAATGCAAGAATTCTGATTTATTAGGGCTGAGGGTATTTCTGTAATCCCCAGAATTGCTGGGACAGTAGGGTTTTTTATTATTGTTATTTTGCAGTCTTTATTTAGAAGTTTTAGTAGGTTTAGTATTTCATAGTTAGTATTAATTTGTTTTCCTAGTTGGAGAACTAACGTAGGATTCCTAATCCAAACATGCTTTGGATTAGTTTCAACTCAATAAATACTTAGGCTTGTAACCATTATTATATAATTTTCAGATTCAATAAAATAAATCCTGTATTATTGCTAAGAATTGTGTGACTCAATTCAACTCTAGGTGTGGCTCCTAGACCTTCTAAGTGTGACTCTTAGAAGTTTTTTTCCCCTTTTCTTTTCCCTAATCCTTGTCCAGATCTGATTTTTATAAAATCAACCCTGTATTTTTAATTTTAATCCTTTAATTTTCTGAAAAATTTAAAGTAGAATAGATTATCTAAATATGTCCTACATCAATTTGGTATCAGAGCTTCAAGATCCTTGAAGGTATTGATTAAAACTCTGCAATAATGGTGACTAATGCTGAGCTGAATTCAAGGGTTGAGGCGATGCAAGCAAGTTATGAGACAACAACTGCAGAATTGCAAATTGAATTACGTCAGTTGACTGATGGAATGAACACAACAAATAATAGGCTCGATGCATTGGAAGCTAGGATGGATGAATTGGGGAGAATGTTTCAAGCTCACCAAAATGCTGCCCAAGTCATTCCCCAAAGACCTGCTGCACTAATTAACCAGCCACTACCAGCTCCTCATAGGAATGGTGGAGAACAACGTCAAGCTAATCAAAACCTACAAAATCAGGGACAAGATACAGCTGGAGATATCACCAAGAAAGTGAAGGTAGATGTCCCAGATTTTGAAGGCAGTGTAAATCCCACAGTATGTTTAGATTGGTTGCGTAGTATCTAGTCATACTTTGATTGGTATGATATGGATGATAATCGAAGGGTGAGGTTTGCCAAGATGAAACTAATGGGATTGGCAAAATTATGGTGGTATGGTGTTGAGAATGAATGGCAAAGAACGGGACAGCCATTAATAATAACATGGGATGAGATGAATAAATTAAAAGAAAAATATATGCCTTTTAACTATCTTCCAAAGATGAGGGAACAGCTGTATGCATTAAGACAAGGCAGCATGTCTGTGGCTGAATATATGCAAAAATTTGAAGAATTAACACTTCGTAGCCTAATTTTGGATGACTCTCTGCAAACTATGGCACGGTTCAAAGCTGATTTACGAATGGACATCAGGAAGGAATTGTTTAGGCAGCATTAACATCTTTAGACCATATATATCATATGGCCCTTGATGCAGAAGAAAGTTTGAACCAACCCACAACCAGGAAAATTGGATTTCAAGCAGAGGAGGCAGCAACTAAAAGAGGATTTGGGGTAAATCGCAGCAATAAACTTACTACTTCACAACCACCTAATCATTCATCAACTCAAAACCTGCTTCCTCCAATGTTACTGAAATCAAACACCGAATTGAATGACTATTTTCTCGTGTTCTTTATTCAACAATTGTATGGGTATTTATACAAGTACTATAGTTCTATTCTAGGAAGGAATCCCTACAGTACAACAATTCTATTCTAGGGAGGAATCCCTACAAATCAGTTAGCCTATCCCACAAATCAGTAAATGATTAACTTCCTAAATATACAGCCTATTAATTAACTTCCTATACAGTATGTAACACTCCCCCTCAAGCTGGAGCATAGATATTAATCAAGCCCAGCTTGTTACAAAGATAATTAACTTGAGACCCATTTAGAGCCTTTGTGAAGATATCTCCTAATTGTTCACCTGTTTTCACATATCCTGTAGAAATCAGACCTTGCTGAATCTTCTCACGAACAAAATGACAATCAATCTCGATATGCTTAGTTCGTTCATGAAAAACTAGATTTGATGCAATGTGAAGTGCAGCCTGGTTATCACACCATAATTTAGCTGGTACTGAAACCTTAAGACCTACTTCAGAAAGAAGATGATATATCCATATTATTTCACACACAGACTTTGCCATAGCCCTGTATTCCGATTCTGCACTTGATCGTGAGACAACATTCTGCTTCTTGCTTTTCCATGAAACCAAGTTCCCTCCAACAAAGACACAATAACTTGAAGTAGATCTTTGATCTTCCTTAGACCCAACCCAGTCAGCATTTGAAAAACATTCAATCCTGGTATGACCATGATTGCCATACAAAATTCCTCGCTCGGGTGCTCCTTTTAAGTAACACAAAATCTGCTCTACAACTTTCCAGTGATCAACTGTTGGAGAAGACATATATTGACTTATCACACTAATTGAATAAGTAATATTTGGACGAGTTACAGTGAGATAGTTCAACTTTCCAACCAATCTCCTATATCTTTTAGGATCTTCAAACAATTCACCATCTTTTGTATGCTGCACATTGGGAACCATTGGAGTGCTACATGGCTTAGCCCCCAACTTTTCTGTCTTAGATAACAAATCAAGCACATACTTCCTTTGAGATAAGAAAATTCCTTTCTTACTCCTCGTCACTTCAACACCTAGGAAATACTTTAGTACTCCTAAATCTTTCGTATGAAATTGACTATGAAGAAAAGATTTATGAGATGAAATACCTCTAGTATCACTACCAGTAATGACAATGTCATCCACATATACAACCAACAAGATAATACCAGCTGCAGACTGCTTGTAGAAAACAGAATGATCTAACTTACTCTTCTTCATGCCAAACTGTTCAATAGCCTGACTAAATTTTCCAAACTAGGCTCGAGGACCTTGTTTCAAACCATACAAGGATTTTCGAAGATGACAAACTTTCCCATACTCCCCCTGAGCAACAAAACCAGGTGGTTGCTCCATGTATACTTCCTCTTTAAGGTTACCATGAAGAAAGGCATTCTTGATGTCTAACTGATGCAAAGGCCAATCATAGGTGGCGGCCAGAGAGATAAATAACCTGACAGAAGTGAGTTTAGCAACAGGAGAAAAGGTGTCAGAATAATCAATTCCATATGTTTGAGCATATCCCTTAGCAACAAGCCGAGCTTTCAATCGAGCAATAGACCCATCAGGATTAACCATGTACCATTCTTCTCTAAGGCATTCATTTCTTCAATCATAGCATTGTGCCACCCAGGATGAGAAAGGACCTCTTGAATAGTCTTAGGAATAGACACAGAATCAAGAGATGCAATAAAAGAACAAAATGAGGGAGACAAATGTTTGTATGACACAAAGGAGGATACAGGATGCGTACACTTTCGTTTTTCTTTACGGCGAGCAATAGGAAGATCATCTTTAGAAACTGGTTCTGGTTCTGATGGCACAAAGTCCTCGAGCCTGGTTTGGAAAAAATATGACAACAATTAAGGGTACGAGTAAGTTTACTAACAGAAATCAAGTTGAAGGACAACTGAGGTAAACTAAGAGCAAATGACAAAGAAAGTGATGGTGTTGGTTTTATCGTGCCAGAACCAATAACACAAGATGTTGAACCATCGGCTAAAGTAACAGGTGAGGTAGATTTAAGTGACTGAAATGTAGAAAATAGTTTTGAATTACCTGTCATATGATCTGTAGCACTAGAATCAATGACCCACTCTGAAGAAGAGGAAACAAGACATGTATTGGGTTTACTTGATTTAGCAAGGGCAGTAACTGGTGTGGATTGAATTTTCAATGATTCTTGATACTGAGCAAATTTGGCATACTCGTCTGCAGATATCATAGAGAAGTATCTGTGGTGGATACAATATGAGCAGACTGAGGTCTCTTATTTTGCAACTTCCTGCAATCCCGCTTCATATGTCCGGGCTTATGACAATAGTAACACACTATCTCTCCGAACTCTTGCCCATGAGTATTATTATTTCTGTCATAATAGCATGTCTTCTCATAAGTACTTTTTCCCATCCCCTTACTACTGTTGCTACTCCTGTATTGCTATCTTCTAGAGCTAGTCATATTATTGCGACTAACAAGTGCACTAGGTTGAACAAGTGAGGGTGGAGAATTCTCTGTATGCAGGACTCTACTAAAAGCATCTTCTAAGGAAGAAATCTCTTCACTAGAAAGGACCTGAGATTTAGCTATCTCGAAATCAGAAGGAAGACCAGCTAGGAAGCTCATAACAGCCATCTTTTCTCGTTGAGTTTGTTGAACGATGATATCAGTACTGAATGGAAGCAACATATTCAGTTTTTCATATGTCCTCTTGAAATCCATGAAATAACCAGTGAGAGATCTATCACATTTTTCTGCTTTGTAAAAAGTTTTCCATACATCATAGATGTGAGAAATATTTCCCTTTCCAGAATACAAGAATTCTAAATAATTCATCAATTATTTGCCTATCCCACAATGAGTGACCATACCAACCACTTCACTATCAATGGAATTATGTGTTTGTAGAAACAAACAAGCATCCTCTCTTATCCAAGTCTTTTTCGAATCCCCAGTTGGAGGATCTTCAGTCAAGTGATCATTCATAGCAATACTCAATAAATATAGTTTAACAGTTTTACTCCGATCCAAATAATTTTGTTTACCATTAAGCTTATGTTCAGTGATTTTCGACATCACCGGAACCGCATCAACAACAACAGTTTTTTTCTCATCCATAATTTCTCAAAATCAATGCAAAGGACAGACAGCAAATGCTGGAACCACACAAAACCAGAATACAAATTTTGCCAAACACAATCGAACCTGGATGAATAGAGATCCCACACCAGAGAGATGTAGACCCAACCAGGTGTACGAAACAAAGGGATAGAGCAAGATGAACTCAACGAGACAGACAGGAGGTTATTCTGGCTAGGGACGCGCCGTCACGTGCCGGCGCGTGCAGCTCACGCGCAGGGATTCTAACCACCGGACTTGGAGGAGATGTTGATCAGCGGGGCGCGCTCCTCCTGGGACAGGTGGTGACAACGAACAGTGGCTAGAAATTAGTAACCCAAAAATTGCAAGCCTATTGTTTGAAAAAAAAAAAAAATTCCCAAAATTAATTTCTACAGCAAACCCTAAATCAAAGCAGCTCTAATACCATGAAATCAAACACCAAATTGAATGACTATTTTCTTGTGTTCTTTATTCAACAATTGTATGGGTATTTATACAAGTACAACAGTTCTATTCTAGGAAGGAATCCCCTACAGTACAACAATTCTATTCTAGGGAGGAATCCCTACAAATCAGTTAGCCTATCCTACAAATTAGTAAATGATTAATTTCCTAGATATACAGCCTGTTAATTAACTTCCTATACAGTCTGTAATAGTTACAAATGCAAAAGGCAAAGGTATTGAATGCTTTAAATGTGGGGAAAGTGGACACATGGGGTATCAATGTCCAAAGAAACAAAACTTGCACATAGGAGAAGAACTCATGGATGAAGACTTATGACAAGAAGATTATGAGGACAATTTGGGTGACTTTGGAAATTATGTGGATGATGATCTACGAGATGAAGGCATTGATTACACATTACTTTCAGTGGTGAGACGCATTTTAGCCACTCCAAAAGTGGAAGAAGAAGAAGATTGGTGGCGCACTTCAATATTTCAGACCTTGGTTCGTTGCGGTGATCAAGCAAAGAAGTTAATCATTGATGGTGGAAGTTGCATGAATGTGATATCGACCTCCACAGTTGAGCATTTGAATCTCATAACCGAACCACATCCACATCCTTATAAAGTGGCTTGGATCAACAACTCTACTATCCCGGTAACTCGTCGCTGTCTTGTTACTTTTAAATGTGGTAGTTATAGTGATTCTATACTTTGTGATGTTGTTCCAATGCAAGTGGCTCATATTCTTCTTGGTCGACCATGGCTTTATGATCGAAATGTGAATCATAAAGCAAAAGAGAACACCTATTCTTTTCCCATTGGAAAGAAAGCCTTCGTCTTGAAGCCGATGAGTTCTCTTGATATTAGGAAATATGCACAAAGCTATCCATCCTCAACCAAATCTCCAAATGAAAGTTAGAAGAAACAACTCCATATTCTGACCAAGAGACGGTTTGAAGTGGAAATTAAAGATACCAAAATTATGCTAGCTGTTATTGCAAGGGAAGTGAAGGAAACAGCAGCTGAAACAGTCCCAAAATTGCCCCCAGAACTGACTAATTTATTGCAGGATTTTTCTGATGTAGCGCCAGAAGAATTGCCTAACAAGCTTCCTCCTTTACACACTATACAGCATGCAATTGATCTCATTCCAGGGTCTCCATTGCCAAACCTACCAGTCTATTGTATGAGTCCTAGCAAGCACGAAGAGCTTAAAAGGCAAGTGGATGAGCTACTTTTAAAGGGGTTTATTCGTGAAATTTTAAGTCTGTGTGCTGTCCCGGCTTTACTCACACCAAAGAAAGATGGTAGCTGGCGCATGTGTATTGATAGCCAAGCCATTAATAAAATAACTGTAAAGTACAGGTTTCCTATTCCTCGTCTTGATGATATGCTTGATGTCATGGTTGGTTCTACTATCTTTTCAAAAATAGATTTAAGGATTGGGTATCATCAACTATGAATTAGGCCTAGTGACGAATGGAAGACTGCATTCAAGACCAAGGATGGCCTTTACGAATGGTGAGTCATGCCGTTTGGCCTCTCTAATGCACCGAGTACTTTCATGAGGTTTATGAATGAAGTCCTTCAACCTTTCATTGGTCGCTTTCTTGTTGTATATTTTGATGACATTCTTATATATAGCAAGACTAAAGAAGAACATCTCTCTCATCTACAACAAGTCTTGAGAGTTCTCCGGCGTGAGGAGCTCTATATTAATTTGAAGAAGTGTTCTTTTATGACCTCAAGTGTTGTGTTTTTGGGATTTGTGGTATCTTCAAGGGGTGTAGAAGTGGACGGTGATAAAGTTAAAGCTATTTAAGAATGGCCAATTCCTACAACTTTGCAAGAAGTTCGAGGGTTCCATGGTTTGGCAACATTCTATAGGCGATTTATAAGAAATTTCAGTACTATAATGGCGCCTATTACCAACTGTATGAAGAAGGGTCAATTTTAGTGGACCAAAGAAGCTTCTAAAGCCTTTGAAGAAATCAAGAAGAGGATGACCGAAGCTCCTGTTTTAAAGCTGCCTGATTTTTCTAAAGTGTTTGAAGTAGCTTGTGATGCTTCTCAAGTAGGCATTGGAGGAGTATTAAGTCAAGAAGGCCACCCTATTGCTTATTTTAGTGAGAAATTAAATGAGGCAAGGCAAAAATATTCAACCTATGACAAGGAATTCTATGCTGTTGTGCAGGCTCTTCGACGTTGGCATTATTATTTAATTTCTAAGGAGTTTGTTTTGTGTTCTGACCATGAAGCCCTAAAGTACATCAACTCCTAAAAGAAGTTAAATTTTTGCCATGGCAAATGGGTTGCTTTCTTGCAGGAATATTCTTTTGTGATCAAGCATACAGCAGGAGTGGAGAACAGGGCAGCAGATGCACTTAGTTGAGTGATGTTGATTCTTACTTCAATGGCAATTCAAGTTGTGGGTTTTGAGTTACTTAGACAATTATCCATCTTGCAAGGATTTTAGCATTATATATGCACGTTCATTGGCTGGACAACATGTTAATTATCCAAATTTTTCACTGCATGATGGATATCTCTTTAGAGGAACACAATTATGTGTTTCTAATACTTCTCTACATGAAGAGATGATTCAAGAATTGCATTCTGGTGGGGCAGCAGGCCATTTTGGACAAGATAAGACCATTGCTATGGTGGAAGATTGGTTTTATTGGCCTAGCATGAAGTGAGATGTTGCTAAGGTTGTTGCTAGGTGTAGGATTTGTCAACTATACAAGGGCAAGAAGAACAATACGGGTTTATATATCCCATTACTGATGCCACATGCTCCTTGGCAAGATTTAAGTAGGGATTTTGTACTCGGGTTGCCAAGAACTTTGAGGGGTCATTACTCCATATTTGTGGTGGTTGATAGCTACTCTAAAATGGCTCATTTCATCCCTTGTACAAAGACCGCTGATGCACTTCACATTGCTAAACTCTTCCTCAATGAAGTTGTTTGACTTCATGGATTACCAACAACAATTGTTTCAGATCGCGATCCCAAGTTTATGAGCTATTTTTGGAAATCTTTGCGGAGGAGATCAAATACAAAGCTGAAATTTTCTTCCTCATTTCATCCCCAAATGGATGGACAAACTGAGGTAATTAATAGGAGTTTAGGGATCTCCTTCGTTCTTGTGTTGGTGACCATGTTCGTAATTGGGATCAAATTCTTCCTATTTCTGAATTTGCTTATAACAGCTTCGTCAATCGCAGCACAAGGCGCAGTCCTTTTGAGATCGTTACTAGGGCTATTCTGCGAAAACCAATCGATTTGGTTTCTTTGCCTATTGACAGTCGTCCTAGTATTGAAGCTGAAGTTTTTAGTAGGCACATCAAGGATATACATGATGATGTTCGAAGGCGGATTGCCATAAGCAATGAGGGCTACAAGGCACATGCTGATTTAAAATGCAGATATGCTGAATTTCAAGAAGGTGATATGGTGATGGTTCGAATTAAGCCTGAACGGTTTCCTCAAGGTGTTTTCAAGAAGCTTCATTCAAGGAAGATGGGTCCTTTCAAGATTTTAAAGAGAATAAGCTCAAATGCTTATGTTCTTGAGCTTCCTCAAGACATGAATATCAGTAATATTTTCAATATTGAAGATCTTACTTCATATGATGGTCATGATGATGATGATTATGTGCCTAATCAAGAAGTAGCTAGGCTCCCTTCATTACCTCTTCTAAAAGAAAAAATAGAAGATATTGTTGATTATCAAGTGGTTTCTACTAGAGGAGGTGGTTATCAAAAGTTTTTGGTCAAATGGGTGGGTCGTCCACAATCTGATTGTACTTGGATAACCGAAGAAGAACTACAAAGGCTTGATCCAGACCTTTATGATCGTTTTCATGCTTTTAACTGGATGGGGTCGAGTTCTTTCAAGCCGGGGAGAAATGGTAGAGCACGATGGCAACATGTTTACAAACGTTATGCCAAAGAGGGTTCAAAAGCTCAAGCACTTGTTTGGAACATATGGGATGATGGGAAAGTTGAATGGGAAGTCTATTAGGTCTGATTAATGCAAGAATTTTGATTTATTAGGGCTGAGGGTATTTCTGTAATTTATAGAATTGCTAGAATAGTAGGATTTTTTATTATTGTTATTTTGCAGTCTTTATTTAGAAGTTTTAGTAGGTTTGGTATTTCCTAGTTAGTATTAATTTGTTTTCCTAGTTGGAGAACTAGTGTAGGATTTTTAATCCAAACATGCTTTGGATTAGTTTCAATTTTATAAATACTTAGGCTTGTAACCATTGTTATACAATTTTCAGATTCAATAAAATAAATCCTGCATTATTGCTAAGAATTGTGTGACTCAATTCAACCCTAGGTGTGACTCCTAGACCTTCTAAGTGTGATTCTTAGAAGTTTTTTTCCCCTTTTCCTTTCCTTAATCCTTGTCCAGATCTAATTTTTATAAAATCAACTCTAGATTTTCAATTTTAACCCTTTAATTTTCTGAAATTCAAAGTAGAACAGATTATCTAAATCTGTCCTACATCACCATTATCCTTTCCTATTTGTATTGATAGTACATTTTGTTGTTGTTATATTAGTGTTACAAGAGGTTTCTTTTTTTTGTCACTGTTACTCATTGTAGTTGGAGAGTCAAAGTGCAAGCACGTGACAATGAAGCTGTAGATTCTCATTCAAATCAAGTTCATTGCAATAATTGGGCATGTCTTATACTAGTCTTTAAGAATGACAGGACATGGAGTTAAAGAAACAAGTTTTTAAACTAAAGAAATTTAGAATTATGGCCAAAATTTCACATAGAGCCCAGGTTCAGCTAGCACTTTATAGTCTTCAGAGGGTCTTATACGTCTGCTCATCTTAGCAAGCAAGCGGCCTGCTGCTCATCCATTTGCTTTATAATTTTAGGAATAAAGGTTATGTTGGTAGTTTGCAGCTTCTGCAATTGGCTGGGCAGTAGCAAGCTGGGCCTTATTTTGAATCTTTTACTTTAATGAGGTCTTAATTTATAATCTAGGAAGAGTTAATATTAATTTTCTGGGTTATTTATATAGATTGGTTATTTTAGCATGTACGTTGTAGGTGTGATTTTGTGTTAGCATGTGTCAATAAATATAAGTATTAATTAATAATTTTATCTGGTTACTTTGTTTTTTGGGCTATATATTGAATTATGAACTGCAATTAACCTGTTACCTATGTTTAGTAATTGGAAACTCAAAATCAGAATAAAATATATTTTTTTAGTGGATCTAGAAAATCGAAACCGTTTTTGTCACATTTTAATGATTTTTCATTATTTTATTAGATACATGGAATCTTCTTTAGATTTTATCAATTTATGCTAGTTCTTATGACATCTAGAAATCATGATACAAATCTTCATAACAACAATGCCATATCTCCAAGGAAGCATGCTCCAATTATGAAGGCTTAAAAATCTTTTTAGAATATTTCAAAGTCAAATTCTATAAAAATTAGAGTGGATGAATTTATCTTATATTGTGATACCTCTTAAGATAAGAAATAGAAAAAACTATTATTATTTTCATCCTAGATGCTCTTGCACAGTATAGTTAAAGGCGCACAAGGTGTTTGCCTAGGTGCTAAGGCGAGGCGAGGCAAGGATAAGAGTTAGCGCTTTTAAACCACCAAGGCAAGGTGTGTTTAATGAGGCATGCACTTTCTGTGTTTAGGCAAGCGCCTTGTGGGAGGTGAGAGGGGTGTGAATTGCGCGCCTGTCTAAAATAAATCTCAGAAGTTATTTATTTCACTTGAAACACTGATATTATTATAAAATAAGTCTTTATACTTTCTAAGGTAGTTTCTTGCATGTCTTTTACGCGTCTTTTTTAACTTGAATACTTAAAAAATTTAGACTCCTAGAGCAATTAGCAGTTTATTCAAACAAAACTTCCTGACAAAGCAGTATTTTTTCTTAACACGCTTTCTTCAAAGCTTACTCTGTTTAAGAGTGTTTATCGTCCTTGTGTTGCCTTTTATTATTTTTTTAATATTCTTCAATTATTTCTTTTTCTGTAATTTTACTCCTTCCCCTGATTTTTAGTTTATTTCTCTTCCATTTATTTTAATCCTTCTATAGATTCAGTTTTTCGAGTCCCCTATGTCTATACTCTCTCTTCCTTGATCATCTCTAGTCTCTCTTTATGTATTGCAGAATTTACGTTGTACTTCTTTTTCTTTAATTTTTTTTTTGTTCTTCTATTACACACACACCCTTTTTCTCTTCTCAATTCAAACAATAAAAAATGATAACAATATTTTTCTTTATTCTAAACAATATGCTTATTTGTTTATATGTATTGTATTAAAGTTGTAGCAGTTTTAATATAATATTGGACTCCTTTAGAAATTCGTGCCTTGCTTTACTTGGGCAAGTGCTATTTTTGTGCCTTGCGCCTTAGGTGATGAAAGGATCTATCACCTTGAGTGTGCCTCTCGCTTTTGACGACCTTGCTCTTGCACAACATAGGATACTAATTCTAATTCCCTCACCTAATATTAGTGGCCCTGCCCCATCTACTTATGGTAGCTCTTTGCTATTTTCAGCCAAGCACAAATGAGAGTTTACTTTAGGCAAGCAATCAGGGGTTAGATTTCCATTTAAAAAAAAAAAAAAAGTCAATTGAAGGTTTTTAACACAATTGATCATAAACATTTATCCTTTTATTTCATATTTATTTTTATATTCTTATAAATTTTCAAAATAAAAAATATTTTTTTAACAAATCACTAATTGAATTTAACTTGAAAAAAATATCGAAATTGCAAATACTTTAGTGTGTTTCCCTTCTTCAAGATTCTAATTTTTCTCTTAAGAGAAAATAGTGATGACAATAGTCAAATCTTAGCTTAGAGAGAAAGGGGCTTTTAATTTTGAATTTGTGTTGATTGGATTCCTCATTGGTTATTCACAGCAGGTGAATAACTCTTTCCGGGTGAAACGTGTTTCAAGTATTGAAAGGAACAAAAGAAATTTAAAAGGTACTGGCTGACAGTAGCTCAAATTGGACTAGCAGTAGTAGTAAAAGGTGAATAAAGACGAAAGTGCTGGATATTAAAGCAAGCCAAAAGAAATTAGATTTATTGCATAGAGAAATAAGGCTGAAAATATGTAAAACAATATAGAAATGTCTGCTGAAAATTATGAACTGTAGGCTTGCAGATTCTGGACAATAGACCTGGAAATTATAGAGCAGAATGGAGATTTTCAGAAAAGTAGATATAATTGCATGAATTTCAATGATAATTGATCAAATTCTTGAATAATAACATAAAATGAATGCAAGGAGAAAGAAAAAGGGTTGGAACTACACCATAAATCAACCTAAACTCACTTATAACAGAGCAAGGTTTAGAGAACAAAGACAATGTGAAAATTAAAGGGCAATAGAAATAAATTGCAATAAAGGAAAGGTAAAAAATCTGTATAAAGAAGAATTTTTTGAGGGTGTAGAACCCTTTTCTCATCTTCAAAAGGGAAATCTACAATTTCTTTGTATTTGGTGCCCGAATTTGGTATTGCTGCAAAGTTGTGAGGTAACATTCTCTATGTTTGGCGCTGAAATTGAGGTAGTGATACCCACGGAATGAGGTGTCATTTCCTTTTCAAGGAACAACTTGCATGTGAGCTTTTTGGGCTATGGACCATAGATGCCATGCCCATTTCATGGTCATTTCCTCAAATTTAAAGGGTCATAAAAATAGTGATTTTTAGGATGTAAACACAGATAGAGAAACTAAGATAAATAATTAAGTATATGGGTATGATACAGTTTTTAAGTAGAATTTATTTCTGTTTTTATAGAGCTATACTTTAAATTAATATAAGTTGAAGATCAATAAAGAAGCATGTATAACTATGATACCAGTAGCATATGATGGTTAATGCAACTGAAAGCTTGGCTAGTTCAACATGAATCAATTAAATACAAATAAAGACATAAATAGGTAATGAAACTTGGATTCAAAATGAATATACCTTCAAGCGTTTGCAATGAATAGAAAGAAAAATGGTAGTTGCACTTCTACCTGGAGCATACTTTCTGATGTGCACTTATTCTTTAAATGAGTCAAAGATTCCAAGAGGAGATTAATGGGTGACACTGGAAACCTGTACTGCAATTAAGTATATGTCAAGAAAAGAAATTTATAGGCAAGTTACTAAATGGGTTTAGATTTAGGTGATGTTGGGTGAAATTGAAAATTGCTGAATTTTAAGTGTCAAATAATAAGTAATGAGATTTCTAAATTGCGAAGTTGTTTAAAAGCCCAATAACTAATTGTATTCACTGCAAATTTTAAGTTAAAATTTATAACTTATTGTTCTAAGTGATTGTAACTTCAATGAAAATTTTGAATGGTGTAGAGAAGCATTATCAAACGATTTAAAACTAAAACTGTAAAAACTTTAATTTCCAGTGTTGAGTTAGTTATCAAACACCACTTTTTTTTTTTAAAGAATAAACACCACTTTAATTTTTGGTTTATGTCTTCACGTAGTGCAGTTAGGATTGTAAAAACAATTGAAGAAAGAACTTGTATAGAACTTATATGTCTCTGCGTATTTGGAACAAAATTCATGCCTTTTGGATTCGCATTGAAAACAAATTAAAATTTAGGGTTTCTTTTAGGTTAACATGGTTAATACATATAATTAGTATATAATTAATATTTTCACCTTGTATTAGTCAATGTAAGTAATAAATTTAGCCATGTCTGATTTGTTCGTTCAAATATTCCTGTCACCCATCTGTATGATACTCATCATGCCCATAAAATGCTCCTCTGACACATGAACCTAAGTTTGAGGCGAGCAAGCAAGATTTGCTAACCAGTCAGCTGCCATGTTATCCTTTGGAATTCACATTAGTTACGTCAATTGATTTGTTATGTGGGCACGGGAATTAAAATACGAATCACATGTACAAGACAACTTGTTTTAGTATTGAGAAGAGGGCCTGCTTCTCAATACTTGAGATTAGAGTCTAATCTATCACCTTCCACCTTGCACATATTGGATCATGTTTGCTGCTGACTAATGTATTATATATCATTAATTTGTAAGATTAAAAGCAAGTCTTTGTCTAAGATATAAATAAATATTTCTGGGTATCAAGCATCTCATTCTCAAGTCCTAGTTGGACCACTGATGCTGGAAAGATCTATACATGGGTAATTATTTTCAGTTGTCACTTGATCAACGAAACTCAATTTTTAAGCCTGGGAGTGGTATAATTGAAACATTAGTAGCAATGCCTAGGTGTTCTACCAAATAAGTTTTAAAGTGGGTAACTATTGTTCACAGATACAATTTACAACGCTTGATCTGTACTGTTAATATCAGGATGTTAGATTTGTTTATTTTGATTCTTAATGGTTCCTCTTTGCAAACCTTATATTCAAATAAATAATTAAGTTTAAAGTGGGTAGCTATTGTACACTGATACAATTCACAGTGCAATAATGTCAGGATGATAGATTTATTTAGCGCTTTTTTTTTTTTTTTTTTTTTTAGGGACGGGCAGATTCATTTTGATTCTTATTGGTTCCGTCTTTACAAACCTTGCATTCACATAATTTTCTATTCTTATATAGCCTTCAAATAAACTTAATGTTAATCCATTAAAACTGTCCTAAATGGCTGCATCAGCATCAGGGTGTTTAACGTTTAACTCAGAGAACAATTTTGGATAGCAAACTAACGATGTCTGATGCTGTTGAGAAATGACTTCCAGAACATTTTTATTCTATTAAGCTGCATCTTACACACACACATACACACAAAAGGGGGGTAATACAAGCAAAATGATATTGTACTTTTCTGCTTCAGAAAATAATCGAGATCAACACCAGATACCAGGAGAAATTATCAGCACTTCACACTCAACAAGGCAATCGAAGAGAAGAGCTTCTTCGCAAGGAATCACAAGCACGATTAAGTCAGCACCAGCAATCTGGAATGAGCCGCTACACAACAACAGGTTTTCAAGATGTTAGAGGCTATAGTGATGCTACTGGGGAAGTACATCAAATTTATGCAACTGATCAGTTGGAGCCCTACAGGGATCAACCACAGTTTGTTGGGGGTGGGAGGACCCCAGGGGCTGAAGAAAGGGTTCCATACCCTAAGGGCCGCGTTTACAGCAATGATGGTTCTTATTATTACTAGGTTGGTCACATCTTTAACCCAAATGAAACGGGTTCTGCTTCTTTTCCGATGTCTTCACTAGGTATAGTAGGAGGATTATTAATCCTTGACTTTGTAATGCTCGCACGTCACTGTCCGTACACTTCAGCCTTTGACATGTGGCTGAAAGGAAAATTGGATTTTGTTCAAATGGTGTATGATATATAGATCGATTCATGGCCTAGGCCTGCTTTCGGAAAATGTCAAATTTTCCATCTTGGTATCTTTATGTCCCTGGGTATCTCAAGTTTAGGTGTTCCATCTAGAGAGCTAGCAAAGCTTATTGCAGAATGATGTTGCTGATTTTGATCTCGGCAATGGTTATGTGGTGTAGTTAGTTTCTTGTTTTTTCGTCCTTTGTTCACCCAAAAAAAAAAAAAAAAAAGAAAGGTCAAATTTTCTAAAGGCTCAGCCTCTCATCCTTTATTTTCTTTACAAATTGAGACTTGAGGCCTGATCCATTAAAAGATATTCGTCTATGACTTCTGAACGAGTCCTGTTTGTAGTTTTGGAATGGTTCAATTTGTTATAGTTGGAAAGAAAGCAGGGCAATCGCACAACCCACTAATGGTTTATTTCCTGTTTTTCTTCTGTGCTGTCGGCTGTAAGCTCTGGCACTTTGACTTTCCATTTCACAAATGATAATAGTAAAATAAATATATAATTTTTAGCTTGAAGTTATTTAAAAATATCACAGTGATTTAATGCCATATTTTACCTCGATTTATATACATGTAGGTGACTCGTTATAAAATTATGATTAACTAGTTTTTGACCTGCAACTGTAATTACAATTTTTTAAAAAACTTATTGATTTTTTTTTTTACATCATTAAGGGTCTGTTTGATTTAACGGTACAGTCAAGTGCAAGAAGTGAGCAATGAGCCGCTCGTAGTCAGTGGTTAGCTATTGAAATTAATTGCGGAGTTTAATACTTAAATTAATTTGTAGAGTTTAATAAACAGTGATTGAAGAAGTGAGCAATGAGCCGCTAGTAGTAGCGGTTAGCTATTGAAATTAATTGCAGAGTTTAATAAACAGTGATTGAAATTGTAATTAGATTGTAAAATAAGGAATAAAACATAGTTATTAAATCTGAATTGGATTAGTGAGTTGACCCGGTGATTTAGTAATCAATTTAGTAATCTGGATGTTGAATTGGTCCGAATTTATTATTAGACTGAAGTTGTAATTGACCAAAAAAAAAAAAGAAATCTGGATGGTCGAACCAGTGATATAGTGATTTCATAATTTTTAATTGTTTTTTTAATTATAATTTGCTTTTATTTGGATAAATTTTTATGATATGCACTTTTACTTTCATTTTTGAATTTTTTGAATTATTTTATATTTTCATCCTATACAGTAAAAGTTAGAAAATTTTTATTTTATTTTAATCCTTAATGCTAAATTAATTTTAATCCTTGAAATTTAATAATTTAATTATATTTAATTCTTAAATTGATATACAATTAAATATTTACATTTATTTACACATTTTAATAAAAATGTAATGATTAAAATTATTAAATCTCAATTTCTCTTTTTTAGGTTCATAGTGTGATTTATGAATGTAAAAGTTTAAAGATACACGAAAAATCTAATGGATTTATTTATATATATTTTTTTATACTTGTAAATTAAAATATATAGTTTAATTTTTATTTATGTGTGGAAGTTTATGTTCTGTTAAATCTATTAATATTTTATATTTATTTTATTATATAAAATTATAAATTATATATTTAATTAATTTTGTTAACCTACCGGTTTAACTATTGATCCGATAATTGAACTATTGACTAATTGGCTTAGCTTATTGCGAATTCAATCCCTGACTTTGATTTTGATATACCAACTACCCATTCCAGTGGATGGATATTTAACCGCTTAATGCTGGCTTTTGGACACTAAATCAAAACGTTAGAAAAACATTAGAAATTTGAATTATTTAATTATTTTATCCTTATTAATTACTTTTATGTATATTTAATTCATGTAATATTCAGAAAAATGACATCATTTAAGAACTAAATTATTTAATTGAAAATATAAAACTCATGCATTTTCAAGGTACCACACCAGACTTGTGTGTTTAATTCAAGCGTATTCATTTTTTATTCATAAAAGCTAAATTATTATTTAAAAAAAAAACATTATTTAAGAACTAAGTTATTTAATTGAAAACACAAAGACTCGTGCGTTTTCAAAATACCAGGTCAAACTTTAGATTGGACAAGGGATTGTTTGAGTTTGGATTTGCTGGCTTAAGATCAATGTTGTGCTTCTTGAAGTTAATGTGTTGATCATGACTTGCATATTTTGGCGGATTAATATTCTCTAATAATAATAATTAATAAATTCACAAATACTTTAAAAAAAAAAAAGCAAATTACTATTTAGTTCTTAATATTTGACTTAATTAACTAATTCGTCTATCTACTTTTTGATAAACTAAGTAGTTCTTTTATTTTAATTCTATCAACATATCAGTTATAAACTAATTAATTAGTCAATTTATTTTAATTCTATGAACATATCAATTATAAACTAACTAATTAGTTACATCCAATTTTACCGTTAAAAATCTATAAAATGATTTAAATACCTCTATCTATTCTTTAATTTTCATCTTACTCAAAATTTCCTCACCACCCATCGAAAAAGCGCACTCAATTGCAGAACTTAATTTATAAAGTCTGACAAAAAATCCCAAAACCAAAACTATTAAACCCACCACCACTGCATCATCCCTAGAATCGACATCAACATTCAATTTCTTGACTTACAAAAGTTTATTTCCCATTCCGAGCAACAGATTAAACACATTATCCAAGAAAAGCAAAAGCAATATGATAATTAACATCATTACCAATAAATTATCATTAGCCAAAAATGTATTATCTACCAATACAACCATCAAATGAGTAGAAAACTCCTTTGGCAAAAAAAAAAAAAAAAAAAGAGTAGAAAACTCCAAATCCCATGAATTTTTTTTCATGATAGTGAAAAAGAAGTCCAGATATTTATGAATTAAAAGATAAAACCTTAGTCTATCTACACCAATCCACTCATGACGCGAGATAGAGTATTGAAATTGAAATGCAGTCAGTGCATGACTTTTACTTGCTTTGACCCACAAATGGATCATAACAAATATATACTTGATTACTAAATTTAAGTATTAGAAACTAAGAGAAGAAAATTCTATTTATCATCTTTTTTCAATACTTTATCAGGTTTCTTGCTTTCTTGCTTTCTCTTTGTTTTAATTTATCCAAATCTCTCTACTGTGATTTTTTCTAGATCTTTAAATATTCAACTTTGTTCTTTTTCTTAAGAAAAGATGGGTTTGAATGGATGCTCTACAATTTTCTTATTTCTTTTGTTGGTGGTTCTATTGCTTTGCTTATTATTTTTGTGGCCTAGGAGATGTGGGTTTCAAAACTCTAATATTGACCTTCTTTATGGGTTTTCTGCATATTGACGTTCTTGTATGATCTGAATGCCTATCTTAACATTATTTTAATTGTAATTTGGTGGCTCTAGGTTTGTTTCTTATTATGGGTTTATTTTTTGTTCACGGCTTCATATTGATGATGATGATGGTGTTTGTGATGAGGGTATTTTAGGTATTATATATTTTTTAATTTACCTTTGATAAGCTCATTTTTTGTTGGAAGGAAAATGGGCTGGATTTTATGAAGCAGCTTGGTGGATAAGCTTAGATCAACATACAAAACAGCAAGAAAGAGTGAGGGAGTCTAGGACTTGACTTGGGAATGAAGTTCCGATACTTAAGTTAGCCATTAATAAACTTGAAAGTTTTTTTGGTAAGAAGAAGGAGTTTAGAGGGGAAAGAGTCGGCTGTCTTACATGAGAATACAAGACAACTCTTTATACCTAGTTAAGTAGAGGGATCTTCTGATGAATAAGGGTAGAGCATTGTCAAGCCTCTGTTGTGATAAGGAGATAAGTGAACAAGTGTCATTCAAAGGGAAAAATGAACAGATGTCATCTTAGAAAGTCCTCTTCTTTGTGGCAGGTGAATGAAGATGCTCTTTCTTGCTTAGTTGTCGAAGTTGGAGGTCATCATTGAAGAGGTGCTAGAGATGCAAGGATAAGATCAAAGTGAGAACCTTCCCAAAGAAGCATGCTGTGGTGAAGAGGTTCTTCAGAGGTCTCTTTGCAGGTTTAGGAGGTGGCAAAGAGACAAGGGGGTAATGTTCTTTGGATGGCTATGTTCTTCGACTCGACCTCTTTAACCTTTATGACTTCTTGTACTAGACCTTATTCTTGGGCTTTAGGTGAAGCCTATTAAATTCCTTGATAGATCTGTATTCCTAAGAGCCCAGCCCAATCTATCTTGAGGCTAATTTTATTCCTTATAAACTTTTTACTTTTTTAAAATTTTCTAATAGAATTTTTGAAAAATTTGACAGAAGGACCAATTAATTAGTTTCTCAAAAAATAGTGACAAATTAGTTAAATTAGATCAAATTTTAGAGACTAAATAGCAATTAGCCTTTTTATGATCCAACTATATCTTTTTTTTTTTTTTTTTTTTTTTGAAATTAACAGCAATCATTAAGAGCTAATATCAGTAGCTAATACATCAAAAAATAAAAGGAGGGGAATTAATATTCCACTCCATGGCACCTAACAAAGAATCAATAGCCCTAACAATCTTGTGAGCTACTTGGTTTGCAAACCTCCTAACAAACAAAAAGCTGTAATTGCAGCAATTTGAGACATGTCGAGAGCAATCCTCCACAAGAAAATCGAAGTAAGAATTATCATCAGGTCTACTTGTCAAAGCTTGATAAACAACCAAAGCGTCCATTTCAATAATGACACTTGAGGTCCTGGAACTCTTAATCCAGCTAAGTGCCTCCTTAACACCCAACACTTCTGCAATTTAGGGTCAAGATATTCATCATAAGCAGCCAAGCTGTTTCGAAGAACCATACCAGTTCCCATATTGTTTATATCAGCAAATAAAGCAGCATTAACTAGTAATGGAATCAGAAAATTTATTCAGTAGGTCACTATTATACTAAATATTTTAGTATAAATAAATTTTATAGGTTACAAATTTACATCTATTTTTTATGAACAATAACTTATTTAAAATTTCATATCGTCAATTCTATAAATTTAATTGCATTTGAGTTAATTT
Source organism: Reutealis trisperma (assembly GCA_947687605.1). NCBI lineage: Eukaryota > Viridiplantae > Streptophyta > Magnoliopsida > Malpighiales > Euphorbiaceae > Reutealis > Reutealis trisperma. The sequence continues at coordinate 32,860 of CANTUT010000327.1, read as the reverse complement.
CTTCCAAAATTGATAAAATTTCAAATAAATTGTAAATTAATAATATTTTAAATTTAAAATGAATTCATATTTGATATATAAGAACTAAATATGATAATTCATATATAAATTAAGTTTTTGAAGAAATTTATTTACAAATCAAATGATTTTCATATTATTTTGTTCCATATGTAATATAATATTTTTTTTTATTTAAAGAAATTATATTTTTTCTCATTCGATTCAAGAAATGGATTCAAGAAATGGATAAAAAAAATGAAGATAAAGATTTTTAAAATATATTTTTATTTTTTAAAGGATTCTTAAAATAATTTCACAAATTTTTTATATCACTTAAATAAATGTCTTTACTTAATTGAAAGATAATAACAAACTAAAATTATGAGATATTAAAAATTTGAAAGATGCTACAATGTAAATTCAAATAGGAAGAAATTATAAAATACATACACTTTTAAGAATTCTTAAATATTTAAGGTTTTATACTTGAAAATTGAAAATTAGATAAAATTGAAGGAAATATTAATATTTAGAGTGAGACAATAATATATATTTTAATGGGGGTATAGCTTAAAATACATAAATTTTAGGAGATGAAAAATATTTGAATTGTGTCACTCGATATTTTAATAATTTAAGAGGAGTCACTTTAAAAATTTTAATGGATCACTATTTAAAATACAAATAAATTAGTGGTGTTTATAAAAATTTGAGTGGAATTAAGTGACCGAACTCTACTTAAGGTGGCTCCGCTCCTGGCATTAACATTAGTTTGAGGTACCCTTGTCTTGGTTTCCCCTTATTAGAGGATATATATGACAATAGAAAATTTTGTTTCTTGTGATAGGTTGTGTATATCTAGAACTGTTTCTTATGATAGATTGTGCATATCTATAACTCTTTCTTAAGAGTATTTATGTTTGTTCCACTGCTTGTGTTTATATATACATGTACTAATTATTATTCAGTAATATACACACAACCAATTCACTCCTACATTATTGGTGATAAGGAAAGTATATCGTCAACATTATTCTCTCTCTATCAGGGCCACAATTTAGGCATTAATTTAGTAATTGTATTCATAATAGTTGATGTATCTCTAGACTTGATTTACTGCCTATTTGTTGGACTTTACATATATATATATATATATATATATATATATATATGTCTTTGTGTGCGAGGTCTCGCCCGAGCATCGGTCTAATCTGCTAAAGGAAATCAAAATGCTCATTTAGAAAAGAATTCATGGGAAATCCCTTGGGTTTATCTTTGATAGATTTGAAAATTATTTTTTAGAGTCGTCACTTTAATTTATTTTTATTTAGAAAAATATAAAGAAAAAATTCATTTGACTCCAATTATTACCCAAAGGAGAAAAGATCACTAGTCTCGGAACCAAAGAGGATTCGGAGACTAGATTTTTTATTTACTTTAACAAAATAAGTTTGACTAATTAATATAAGAGTGACTTAAAATATATTTTATGAATAATCGAAGATACATGAACAATTTATAATGTGTATGATCATTCAACTTATCCATTCAATAATAAAGTAAATACACAAGTAAAGTTTAAAATAAAGTTAACATTATAATAAAAATCCCAAATTTAGGTGATGCCTTCTCTAGTCCTTATGGGTTATAAGAAAGTCACATATTCCACAAACTAAGCCTAATAACAAAGCAAAAAGAAAATAAAATGAAATCAAGAAAAGAAGGTGATGGGGGAGAGAGATAGTTAGTTTTAATTGGATTCGATGCTTGAACCAAGCATGCCTACATATCCCTTTGAATGGGAATCAGAACTTATGCAGTTCTCCCTTCTTGTGGAGGGAGTTAGTTTAGCTTAGCAATTTCATCATGTTTTGATTTATTGATTAAAAGAGGATTGAGTTGATTGATTTAACCAAGTGATTACCAAGTGGAGTTAATTAAATTAGATTCTAATTAACTACCATAGCGAATCAAGAATTAGACAAGGAGTCTTAGAACACAAATCCTAAGGAGGGAAACAATGAATGAAATAAAGAAATGAGAAAGAAACTTACCTTAGGTGATGGGCGATGACTAGCCTTAGACGGCTCGGTGGCTTGCCTTGGATGATGGGCGGCGACTAGCCTCAGATGGCACGGCAGCTTACCTCGGATGGCGGGCGGCTACTAGCCTCGGATGGCGGACATGAGCCTTGGATAATAGACTTGCCTCAGATAGACGAGCGGAAAACCTATGACTTATCGAGTAGGAATTAAGGAGAAACCCTCTAACTCACTTTGTGAAGAAAGGAGCAAATGCAAAGAAAAAGAAAAGAAAAGCTTTAGAACTAGCGTGGTTTGCTTGATGCAAAGGCTTTCAAGCTCCCAAAGTTGATTATTTGAAGTGTGGAGAGGTCCTTTATATATAGGGAGAAGATTGAAGGAGGAAAACACTAAAGTTTCAATGTGGGATCGTGTAAGATAATGAAGTTCACAGGAGTTGTTGCACAAGACTCTGCGGCACCGCATAGTTCTTTGCGGCAATGCCACATAGATCTTTGTGGAATAGTAGAGCGCTATGCTGCAGTGTCGCACAGCTCTATGGCAATGGGCCCATTTTTGCTGGTTTTGCCTATTTTCTTCTGTTCTTGCTCATTTCATGTTTATTTTTCATGATTCCAGTTACATTGTATTTGTTACTAATTCTTGGATGATTTGAAGGGGTTCAAATGTCAAAAAGACATGTTTTGATTTTGCCAATTTTCCCATTTTGAGAGTTTTCAACTTCTGGAGATTTGTTTACCTAGTCTAAGTGCTTCTAAGATTCAAATATATATTAGAGGGTGCAAAATTAAGGGTTCATGGCTGTCCCCATGTCAGAATTGTCTTTGTCTAAAAGGTGATTCTAATGACAGTAAACTTAAGGATGAGAGATGGTAACAAGAACCAAATTAATATCTAGGTCAGAGTTTAGACATTTGGGTGAAAGGTATGGTTGAATTTTAAGAAAGAGGCCCCTGGTATATTTTGAAGATTTGGCGGTTGGTAACATTTGGTAGTTTTCCTTTTTGGTAGGAGTTAAAAGTGATGTTCTTATTTGGTAAGAATGATGATCTTTTCTGGTAGAAAATAAGGTGACCTTGTCTGGTAGAAATCGATTTGGTAGTTTTCCTTTTTGGTAGGAGTTAAAAGTGATGTTCCTATCTGGTAAGAATGGTGATCTTTTCTGGTAGAAAATAAGGTGACCCTGTCTGGTAGAAATCGACAAAGTGGTGATCCCTTCTACTAGGAACGAAAGTGACCCTGTTTGGTAGGAATTGACAAAGAGGTGATCTTGTATGATAGGAATGACAATCTTATTTGGTAGGAAAAAAGGTGACCTTGTTTGGTAGGAATCGATAAAGTGGTGATCCTATCTACTAGGAATGAAAGTGACCCTATCTAGTAGGAATTGACAAAGTGGTGATCTTGTCTGGTAGGAATAGAAAAAGTGGTGATCCTGTTTGGTAGGATAAAAAAGATGACTATCCTATTTGGTGGGAGTGGTAAAGATAACTGTCATCTCTGGTAGGAATAATAAAAGTAACGATCCTTTCTAGTAGGAATGAAAAATGAGGATCCTATCTAGTAGGATCGAAACTATGACAATCCTTTCTAGTAGGAATGGTAAAGATAACCATCCTATCTGGTAGGAACAGTAGAAATAATGGTCCTTTTTATTAGAAATGAAAAGTGATAATCCTATCTGGTAGGATAAAAAGATGACCTTCTTATTTAGTAAGAATGGTAAAGATAACCATCTTATCAGGTAGGAATAGTAAAACTGTCACATACCAATTTTGGAGATATGATGGTCCTAGAACATGAGAAGACATAAGGTCACCCATGCCTGTAGAATCCACTTATATACATATAAACACTACCTAGGATCGTGCCAAAACCTCATGCATTAACTTAAGTATCCAATAATAAAAAACTTTGACTAGTAGAAGAATAGTGTTAAAATACTTTAAATACAAACCATATGAAAAGAACATTTAGGACTCTAAATGAATTATCAAATGAATAATATTCCAAAATAAAACTCTCCAACAAGGACACCTAGAGCATATAAAGAAAAGACTCTTCATATCACAACATGCTAATAAACTTGGACAAGGAAATCCCCTAAGAGAAGTAGATTGCTTGAGCTATCACCTTGCCTTTTCATAATGCTCACCTGGAACCATACAAGAAAAAGGGGTGAGATAGATGATCTCAATGAGTAAACAATACAACTTGATCAATAACACATATCCCTTTATAAGGGTTCATAATTCATAAATTCATGGTTTGCAATTTAGTAAGGTTCACAGAAATCAACTTGTAACTTGTAACTTATAGAGTTGACAGCTTATTAGCTAATTCACTTAAGGGAGAAGTGGCATCATACCAAATTTCAACTCCCAATTTATAACTTGTAAAGAAGTGTGAAACTAATCAGGCTCCATGGCTGGAACCATCCGCTCTTGCTGAGGTGGATACACTACCCTTGTCTATTGGGTTAAGACCATGTATATAGGTACTGATGATTTCCTATATTGGCATGAGGATTTCCGCATAAAGGTTTCATAGATACCATAGTTAGAGCTAATGGCAATCACTTATAACAATAGCATTGAAGAATGCTGATAAGTACTTAATTGACTACACTTTACCCCTTGTTTTTAATATATTTTATCCTTAAATTGAGTTTGATTTGTGCTTTTCCAGAGTTCTTTTAGTTAACCCCATGCCAAATGATGCCATGAACCAAATGTGACTCAGATTGGTGAAAGATCCAAGCCAAAATGCTGAGATTTCAGTAGTGTGAGATTAAATTCTAGCAATATAATAGATCAGACAACATTTTTTTAGAGAGAAGAGCCGCCCAAGAGCAAAAATAGAGATATAAAGGATTAGCTAAGCCCTAGAGTCACAGGAGAGGCTTGAAGGCTAGAGATACTAAGGGCTTAATCGAATCAAAGACCAAGATCCAAGTGGATGTGGAAGATTGAAGAGAAGATTTCAAAGAATATCTTAAAGATCTGTTTGAGATTTTTTCTTCTTTTATTTTCTGCATCTTTGTTCTTTAATTTTAATATGAACTAATTCTATTTGTGATGAACCCTAGTTTTGATTGTATAGATTGAAAGATTCAATCTTTAATCAATTCATCTTTGGTTGTTTTATTTTCATGATAAATCTTATTATTCTATTCAACAATTGCTAGCTTGTTGATTGGATATTGTTTCTATATTATATGAGTAGAGATACCCTGATATAGATAGATCACCCATAAAAGTAGAGAGATGATTGGGATGCTAGAGATAGATCTATAAGACTTTTTGGATTTTAACTTCATGATATTAATGTTGTTCCTATTTGATCTTGGGTAAGAAGAGATTCCTTCCAATTGACCTAGGAATTAGGTTCTAGATCGCTTGAGAGAGGTTCTAGAATAATCTTGTAGGGGTCCAACTCAACCTATTGTTTGATATGCATGAGAAACTAGGGGGATTCATATCTAGATTAGCTTTGCCTAGATTATTTCCATCAATATCATTTATTTGCTTTCTTAGATTAGCTTAGTTAATTTATCTTAGTTTAATCAATCTTCATTTTAATCAACTAGATAATAGTCAAAGTTTGTGCTAGTGCTTACACACTATCCTTGTGGAGACGATACTCATATTCACTACTTTATTACTTGATAATGACCTGCGCACTTGCAGCTTGTTAGTGTGCGTTTCAGCACATTAAGTTTTTGGCGTCGTTGCCAAGGATAGTTTTAAAATATTAGCAATATTAATAGAGATTATTGATCTACTTTTTATTTTATTTTTTGCATTTGTTTTTCTTTTTGATTTACTTGTTTTATTTTTAGCTATTTTATTTTTCTTTTCTATTTCACATTTTTGTTTTTGTTTTTGTTTTAAGTTTGTGTTTCCAAAAAAAGAAATTTTTTTTTCTCCATGGCTAATAAGAACTATCAGGACTGGAACTCTTACCCAAATTCAGAATGGGGATACCAGGGAAATCAATATTACGATTATGGATATTTTTATCAAACTGATTTCCTAGAGGAATATGCAGGGGAAGCACCAACAGAGAAGTCATCCCTTGATCTTGCATTAGAAAGATTCACGGTGTTTACAGAGAATTTGACCAAGGAAATGGAGAGCAACAGAAGCCATACATCAGACGCTGGCTTCCCAACTCAATTTGAAGTGGACACTACATTGGAGAATGGCGAGCATGCACAAGAGGAGCAGAGATTGGAATAGATGTTTGTGACTTTAGTGGAAGTTACAGAGAAAAGATTTTAGAGCATCGAGACAGCTCTAGAATACCAACAAACTTCTCTTCACAACCTAGAGATTTTTGCTGGGTAGATTTTGAAATTGCTAAGTGAGAGATCTGAAGGCAATTTGCCCAGTGAAACAAAAGCCATTCCGGAAGAACAACAAAGGACCAATACCACATCTTGCCTATGGAATGATGATAGTGATGAAGAAGAGAATGGTAAGGATAATTTGGGGCTGCTGCACATGGAATTTGATGATTGCTTAAGTGAGCAACCCCAAATCTAGTAATAGGACATTAATGGAGTGGAGTTAAGTGTTGAAAAACTTTCTTATGATGATAGTGAGATATGGGAGAACATGGAGGAGGAAGCTATGCATGCTGAAAATCACACCTCCTTTATCATTCCAACCCTCCCACGTTTTGAAGAGAATAGAAATAAACCACTCACAACCTTAATAACCACCCTTCCTATACCTCAAATTCCATCAAATGAATACCTAGCCACAACTGATCTTAAACCCTTGCCAACTTTCTCTAAGTGCATATTTGTTAGAGAATCAAGTATGTGGCCAGTACTTGTAGTCTTTAAATTTTCTTTGGAAAGGAAAATTTGTTTTGTGGAGAAGTTGAAACTACAGGTTGGTGAAGTTAGGTGGAGCATCTTGGAATTGTATGAGGTGGCTGATATTTGTGACATGCCTGCTCTCTTAGGTGCCATAGCTGAAATCCCTGCGTCTAGTCCATGGGTAAGATTGTTTGATGTTGGTTCTAAACCTTACAAGCTCATGTTTGCATGCCATGAAGAATCAAAAATAATTTTTGTTGCTGCAAGAAGGTTATGCAAAGGCCACAACCTTTGCATAACCTTTTTTATCTTGGTTTATGGAGGTAGATAGCACAAGAAAACCTCTGAGCCATTGGTAGAAGATGAATAATGATAACGTCTAGCTAATACGACGTTAAAGAAGTGCTGAATGGGAGGCAACCCATTGATCGTCTATTTAGTTTTATTTTTATTTTATTTTTGAATGGATCGTACTTTGGTTGTAGTTTGATTTTTTTTTCTCTGTGCAGAAACATTGATCATGGTACACTCTCATTGGAAGGAGCACCAGTACAATTCATGTGGTATATCATTCAGGGCAGTTAATTCTCTCTTCTACTTTTTCATTTTCTTTATTTATAACACATTAGGGACAATGTGTTACTTAAGTGTGGGGAAGAGGTATATTATTGTGCCTTATCTTTTATGAATCTTGCATTTGAGTGAATTGAGTTATGGTGATAGTTTGATTTGAAATCAACTCTCTTTAGTGATAAATTAGTCTAGTTTTTCTAAGACAATGACTTATTGTAGTGTGATTGAATGTGGTGGTCATAATTAGTGAATTAAATTTTTGCAAGTCTTTTTGCCTAAAATTTGAAACTTTAGTTACACTTTTTAAGCCTATTTTATTGCACTGTTACTTTTGTTTTAGTTTAGTAGAAATGCTTAATATTTTAGGTAGCTTGACTATTTTTCTTGAAAAAAAAACATAAGTATATATAAAAAAAAAGATTATGAAAAGGAGCTTTGAAAATGTTTACATATTCTACTGTTCTTGACTCTTATAAACAAAAGGTGTTGAGAATATGAATAGTGCCAGTAGCCATTTGAATGTGTGATTCTAGTTGAGTAACCGGAGGTTGGCACCACAAGTGTTTGCATTAGCTTAAAAAGGCTAGGATGACAATTCAAACAAGTCAGGCTCCTTAGTTAATTAAAAAGAAAACATGAATTGAAAGGTATAATCAATGAAAAGTTGAGTGAGTAGTCAAGTACTTATGTGAAAAATCCTTATAAATCTACTTTGCTTGAACTTTTCTTTCTGTAGAATTATTTGCTCAAACTTGTAACTTTAGAATTTAGGTTTTAGATTTTTGAGATTTATTTTAGAGATTTCTTAATTTGTCTACCATGTTTGAGCCTTGCTAATTTCAAGTTGTTGTAAATCTTTGTGAATTTCTTTGACTAGAGAGGGTAGGTTTTATTTCTTACTGTTGTTATGATTTAATTTGCTTGAGGACAAGAAAATACTCAAGTGTGGGGGAATTTGATAAGTACTTAATTGACTACACTTTACCCCTTGTTTTTAATATATTTTATCCTTAAATTAAGTTTGATTTGTTTGTTTAGTGCTTTTCCAGAGTTCTTTTAGTTAACCCCATGCCAAATGATGCCACGAACCAAATGTGACTCAGATTGGTGAAAGATCCAAGCCAAAATGCTGAGATTTCAGTAATGTGAGATTAAATTCCAGCAATATAATAGATCAGACAGCATTTTTTTTAGAGAGAAGAGCCGCCCAAGAGCAAAAATAGAGATCTAAAGGGTTGGCTAAGCCCTAGAGTCACAGGAAAGGCTTGAAGGCTAGAGATATTGAGGGCTTAATTGAATCAAAGACCTAGATCCAAGTGGATGTGGAAGATTGAAGAGAAGATTTCAAAGAATATCTTAAAGATCTGTTTGAGAATTCTTCTTTTATTTTCTACATCTTTGTTCTTCAATTTTAATATGAACTAATTCTATTTGTGATGAACCCTAGTTTTGATTATATAGATTGAAGCATTTAGTCTTTAATCAATTCATTTTTGGTTATTTTATTTTCATGATAAATCTTATTATTCTAATTAACAATTTCTAGCTTGTTGATTGGATATTATTTCTATATTAGATGAGTAGAGATACCCTGATATAGATAGATCACCCATGGAAGTCGAGAGTTGATTGGGATGCTAGAGATAGATCTATAAGACTCTTTGGATTTTAACTCCTTGATATTAATGCTGTTCCTATTTGATCTTGGGTGAGAAGAGATTCCTTCCAATTGACCTAGGAATCAGGTTCTAGATCGCTTGAGAGAGGTTCTAGAATAATCTCGTGGGGGTCCAACCCAACCTATTGTTTGATATGCATGAGAAACTAAGGGAATTCATATCTAGATTAGCTTTGCCTAGATTATTTCCATCAATATCATTTATTTGCTTTCTTAGATTAGCTTAGTTTAATTAATCTTCATTTTGATCAACTAGACAATAGTCAAAGTTTGTGCTAGTACTTATACACTATCCTCATGGAGACGATACTCATATTCACTACTTTATTACTTGATAATGACCTGTGCACTTATAGTTTGTTAGTGTGCATTTCGGCACATCAAATGCAATCACATGTAACATAATAGTAATAACAATTTAGCTTATTGAACAAAAGATAAATAACAGTGTGGTTCTAGAAAGAAAGTAAGGTAAGGCAACGATTACAAAGGTTCTTTCTTATCATTGAATAAACAATTATAGTTTCAGACCAATTGGCTTTTGGTAACCCAAGCTTGACAAAGAAATCATATAATTAGAATTGATAATAGAAAAGAACTTGGGTTTCAAGAATCTCAAAGGTTCACATATCATGATAACTTGTACTTGTAACATGAACATAATGTCTACTCACCTTGTGGTTCCTTAGCTCCTAATTGCTATAGCCCTTGCACCTCTAACAATCCTCAAGCTCTAACATGACATTATAATTCAATACTTAGCATTTGCTTAATATCATGCTATCCTATCCCATAACTACCCCATGCACATATATCATTCACATATACTTGGAGTTGCACTTAGAAGTGCGCTCATCGCTTGCATATAACATGTTGACTTTTAAGTCTTGCACAATTTGCCTTCTTAGGCTCACACAAAATCACATAATAGTTCATATCAAGATGTTTCTAAAGTCCTACACAATATATCATGATCTTAATACCAATTCAATTTAACTTTCAACTTGTCACACTTAATACTTTTCATATACATCAACTTAACAAGTAACTTTAGAAGTATCATGCTTATCTCTTTTAACCAAATTACGCCATCTATCTTATAGTCCATTTAAGGTCATTAATCCATAATTAACATATCATAAGGCCTAATTCACATGTCATTTAATCATATACACATATTAATCAAACATGGTAGTTTGGGTTTGGAAAACTTAGTGTAGGCCAAATCTCTCTACGCTTTGTCTAGAGTTACTCCTTCAACCAGTATGCAATTAAATCATATATCATTCATATACATATGAAGACAATCATTAAAATATATCATACAAAAACTATAGGCATTGGGATCAAAATCCCATTATAGGCCGAATCTCCCTTTATGGAAAAATCATTGATTTTCTTACTTTTCACCCTTTTCAATCATCATAGTAATATGTAAACACATAGTTTAAACCAATATTTTTCATGTAACCATAACAAAAATCATTTTAGAACACAACCATATAGGAATTGGCACCCCCTTATGGAATATATGCATGAAAGTTCCAACCTTAGGTTTTAGGGTGAAAATCATGGATTTTCTTGCTTTTCGTACTTTTCGATCATTACAGTAATATACAGAAATATGATTTAAGTTAATATTTTTCATCTAAACACAACAAAAATCATTTTAGAATGCATTAATACTCAAATTGGCCCCCCTGTGAACCTTTATTTCAACACCTCCAGAATTAATTCTGAACTCTTCAAAACTGATTGAAGTATTTTTGGCACAATAGGACATCTTTTCCTACCCTAATCGGACCTTCTGTACCAGACAGTATTTTTATGAAACTGATAAGATTTTCTCTTAGACTGACTGCCCAAATATTCTAAAATCAATTTCAAGCCTAACGACATTGATCGATAATATTTCTAAACTCTATAACTTTCGAAAACTGATATGGAATCTGCAAAAACAGACTAAAAAAAATGCAAAGAGAAGGGTGCCAGGCTGAATTTGTTTCTGACATGGCTTTGTGCCTATGGTAGCTCGGATCATGGCGGCCATGCCTCTCTGACGTTGCCAGCCGCGCCTCCTTAAAGCGGATTCTGTGTGGCACGGCTTCGCATTGCCCCTGCCGTTTCTGCCGGGCTAAAATGCCCAAAATGCCCTTATTTCATCTTTTTTTAGTATTTTTTAGCACTATCATTTTCGTCTTTTCACATTTTTACTTCCAAATCACCCTCGCCTCATTTTCCTATAAATGGCCCTTTCATTTCCTCATTTCAAACATACTGAAGTTGATATTAATTGCTATCGATAAACTTTTATTCTTCTTCTCCCTCCAATCACTCTCTAATTAATTAATCAATTATTTTAATTAATTAAATTTCCCACCCAAATCAAGTTAATTAATCATTTTAATTAACTAAAATCATTTTTTTATCACTCACAAATTAATTAATCTTTTTAATTAATTAATTACTTTTTTTATTATTAAATAAAAATTCCTTTTTTACTCATCCACTATTTTTTAATTAATTAATTAATCCTTTTAATTAATTAATTCACTCACTAAACATTTTTATCCAAATGCCCATTTTGAAAAATGAAACTTCGGTTCGGCAAAATACTTTTTTCATCTCGTCCATCAAAATCCAAGGTATTTTTATAAAGTCTATCACCAAACCAAAAATCATTTTTATCAATCAGTAAACTCCTCTACTTAATCGTGGAATGAACTATGTGGGTTTTGATATCTATTCAATAGGGTACTTAGGCATGTTTGGAATTTAAATCCAAACTTCAAATATGATTTTTGAATTTAAGCTTATTTTTCATTGTTCTAAAATGTAATTATTTTTTTTAATATTTATAAGGGAACTTATAGTCTTCCTAGAATCCCTTAAGAGCTAGAGAAGACATCCCAATCTTTTTGTTATTAATGTAATTATTTGGATTTAAGGAGTGATTATGTGGTTCCCCCAAAGGATCAAAGGGAACACTCTCCTTAATTTACAAATGTTTATTTCAATTGCTTAATCAATTTACATACACCATGCATTCATATTATGTCATATTCATGCATTTTATTGTTAATAAATGTCATCCATGAAATCATTTTTTTAAAGTCAAATTAAACTTAAGAGCCAAATCTTGATTATTTAAAATAAAAAAACCTAGTCCCCTAGCTCAATTTGGTTTGAGGCTAGTGATTTTATCCATGGGCAAATTAAAGTAAAAAATTAATAAATTGGAGTCACCTTGGGTTGTTTCCTTAATATTTTCCCAACTAAATAAAATTAAGGTGGTGACTCCTAAAATTATTTTCAAAAATCAACCAATCCAAACCTGAGAGTTTCATCGTGAGACTAAACCCGAATGAGCATCCCTGTTCCCTCTAGCGGATCGGGCTTGTGCTCGGGTGAGGCCTCACAGCTAGTGACTCCACTGGGGATTTGTTGCAACCTTTTTTTTTTTTGAAATAAAAAGGAAAATTAGAGGATTACTATTTGGTTAAGGAAAAATTTTTCCAAAATAATCTCCATTTGGCCTATTAAGTATAATTTGACTTTCATGCATCACTTTGGATAATAAAGGCTCTTTGCCTAACCTCAGCTTTAGGAAAACTTTTGGATGGTGAGTAGCATTAGCTCGACAACTCTTTTTGAGTATGTTGTGAGATAGCGAAAGTATTCCATCTCGTGATGAATCCTCTATCATTTTGGTGGTGTAACGAATAATTAGTACCGTCGAACCCACGAGGCTCCTTGTCTCACATGTGGTTAGGTATATCGATACTCTAGTGGGATAGGGACCCTTAATCAAACCACCCTTCACTTTGGTGTATGGAATCACCCTAGCATTGACCCTAGGTTCTATGTACCGTAATAATAGAGATATTTGTGTATATACCCATGAAACTCTTTTCTGACATGCATCATGACATTATTATGCATACATAACATGACAAACTTGACAAAGTAAAAACTAAAAACCTTAAATCGGTAGTCCATTACACCAAATACCCTACATAGTCACCCTGTCAACATGTAAACCCCACAACCAACCATATGAAAGGAATCCTTTTTTCGACACACCTTTACATTCATGCTACTTTTTTCCTTTATAATTTTGTATTCTTACCCACTTTTTCTGTTTGTTTTCTATTTCAAGGTACCAATGGCCAACACATCCAGCCCTTTTGACCAAGATGCGATAAGCACCTTTTTCGCCAACCTCCACAAGAAACAAGAGGAGACTTTTCAAGCCACACTCACCACTGCTCTCAAGACCCAAGCTAACAACTTCACCTATGCTCTCAATGCCCAGTCTGCTACTTTCACTAGTGCTCTTAATTTCCAATGCCAGTCCATCATCAATGAGGTCAAGGAAATGACTAATACCACCATCACTCCTCCCCTTGTTTAGCCTACTTCTGCCCAAGCTGGAACTAGCCATGCCCCCACTTTTACTCCTCCCATTATCAATCTCTAAAACTCTCCTATTGTGGACTTCAACGCAACCACTCCTTATCCCACTATGAATCCTTTTCAAAGTGGAGATTTTTTTAGCTTTCTCAAAGCTAAGAAATTGATGGAGAAAATTGAGGCCATGGAGAGAACACTCAAAACGTCAAAAAGCACAAAAACATGATAGATGTCAACTCTTTAGCTCTCTTCCTAAATGCATGGGTTTCACCAAAATCTAAAATGTCAGTCATGGATAAGTTTAATGGCACCATGTGTCCCAAAACTCTCCTCAAAATGTATGTGGGTGCCATGAGACCCTTTAGTGTGAACGATGAGCTCCTTGCTCAATTATTACAATAGTCATTGACTGGAGCTGCTGTTAAGTGGTTATTAGATCTGGACCAAAATCTTAAGAAAACTTAGGATGACATCTATAATGCTTTTGTCAAGCAATACCACTATAACATTGGGAAGGATGTCATCCGGCGAGATCTAGCAACCACTAAGCAAGGCCAAAGAGAGTCCTTCACTGTATTCCTTACAAAGTGGAGGGCAAAAGTAGCCTAAATGGTAAATCATCCATCTGAGGAAGAACAAATTGATATTATTGTAAAGAACCTCCTCCCCCAATATCAAATTCCCTTGCAAATCCAATATCTCCTAGACTTCAAAGCTCTTATTGCTATAGCTTCCAAAATTGAGGATTTGATTCAATCTGGTTAAATTAAAAATGAATCCTCAAGTTTAAGATACCGTAAGAACACCAATTTCACCTCTAATACCACTCACTCAGCCCCCCAAAAGGGAGGAGAAATCAATACTGTCTCCTACCATCAACTAATGAGATTAGAAAGAAGAAGTTTCTCAAAATTGGGAATGCCTTTGAGCACTGTCTACAAGAAGGCCCTAGAAGCACAACTCGTTAAGCCTTTAGAGCTAAGACTACCCCCTAACCCTTTGCCCAATAACTATAATGCTAACGAGCGATGTGATTATCACTAAGGACCCGGGTATAAAACAGATGCTTGTAAAGCTCTAAGGCATCAAATTTAGGACCTAATAGACAATGCAGACATCATTGCTCCAAGAGCTAAGCGAAACATCACCATAAATCCTTTGCCTAACCACCAAACAAATGTCAATTTTATTTCTTCAGATGAACTGGGATTCAATCCTCTCTCTCTCATCTACTTCACTTTAGGTTATTGTTAATCACTTAGAGTGGAAGAGTTCTCCCACCACCTCCATAACCTATAGATTCAAACCTAGTAACTCATGTTGTCCCTCCTCTTGTTGAAAAATTAAAGCCCCATAATGAACCTGAGGAAGATTTTATTCTCAAGTAATTAAAGAAAACCCAAGCAAACATATCAATATAGAGCCTCATCCAGTCCTCTTACCCTCATCACCATGCTCTTTGCAAGGCCTTGAACCAATGTTAGGCTCCTATTGACATCTCACCTGAGACCTTCATGGCATCTTTAACCAACACTGCCAAGTCCATGACCATTTCTTTCAGTGTTCATGACATCCCTTGCGGAGAAGGAAGCCACAACCATGCTCTCTACATCACAATGATGACTTGAGGCAAAACTGTGCCAATAGTGTTAGTAGATAATAGGTATGCATTTGAATGTATGTCTACTAAAAGTGGCCAGCAGCCTTGGATTGGATGCTTCCGATTTCATCCCATCGGACCAAGTGGTGAGAGCATATGATAACACTAAGAGGGAAGTCTTGAGAGTAGCAAACCTTGATGTCACAATTGGACCAGTGATAATGCTAATCCCATGTCAAGTGATTGATGTCACCACCTATTTCAATCTTTGACTGGTAAACCATGGATCCACTAAGTGAAAGTAGTTCCTTCCTTCTTGCACTAGAAATTGAAGTTTCCCTATGGTATGAATATCATAACTATCCAAGCTAGTGTACATGAGAAGAGTGACATTCCAAGATCTATGCCAATCCTAGAAATCAAGCCTGAACCATCTACCATTCCTTTGTCTGGTTTCTCATTTGATACTATCCAGTTAATTCAAGGGGAAGGTAAAGAGTTTGTTCCTTTCGACTTTGATTCATATAGTAATGTGGCAGAAGCTAACATGATGAAGAAAATGGATTATTTTCTAGGTTTGGGACTTAGAAGGAACCAATGAGGGATCGTCCAATTTCCTGAGTATCTTATTTCCACTCCTCCTTTTGGTCTTAGCTATGTGCCTAAACCCAAAGATATTGCAGAATTAGAAGAAAGGGCCAAACTAAGAGCCAAGGCCAAAAGGTAAGGTGAGACTTATGATTGGCCTATGCGCCCCTATTTCAAAACCCTTAATGGATATTTCATGAAAGAAGGAGAAGATTTCCCTTAATATGTCTTTCCTAAACCATGGTTCTGTCTTATTTCTAAGAAAATAATCCCTAGTTTTGAAATTTTCTTTGATATCATGCTTAATTTAGAAGAATGCGAGCTCATCTACCAACTGGAGGAGGATTGGGAAACAAGCATGGAGCCCTCCCTTTTTGAGACCATCCATATGATCACCAACCACTAAGAACTTGATCCCACCAAAATCATTCAACCATCCCAAGCACCACTGAATAATTGGTATTTCAAGAATAGCACCGGTCCTGTTATGTCCTCATCTGAGTCCTCTGAGTCCAAGTTTGAGTCTGAGTCCCTTAGGTCTGAATATGAGTCTGTTGAGACCTTTCAGTCTTATTTGTCTAATTTTGTAACCCGTCTCCTAGGTTTATCCTTTCAAAATTATGTAACCTATGATGATGGGATCTTTGTCTTCAATAAAGTGAACAAGTTTTCTGCTTACTTTCTTGAATCTCTATGCTCTACTTCTTTTGACTCATCATTAAATGAGAAATCTGAAAAAGAAATAAAACAAGAAATAAAAAAATGAAAAAGCCAACTATGGCACAGAGGAGAATCCTAAAATTACATACATTGCATCTGCATATTCTAACACACAGGCATTGATTAAAAAAATTCAAGAGTTCTTAGATTGCTTTGCATAGGATCCCAAGGATATGGTAGAGTAGATCTGAGCATAACAATTCATAAGATTCTAACTCACAAACATGTTAAACTTGTAAAGCAGAAACTAAGAAGAATAAAGGGAGAATGGTCTTTGAAAATTAAAGAGGAAGAGCCAAGTTGCTAGAAAATGGATTCATCAAGCACATCACTTATCCCTCATGGTTAGCCAACATAGTTCTTATTCCTAAGAAAGATGGAAAGGTTTAGATGTGCATCGATTATAAGGGCCTCAATAAAGCTTGCCCAAAGGATGATTTCCCTCTGCCCCATATCGATTTGCTTGTGGACTGCATGGCTAGTGCATCAGTGATCTCCTTGACTGTATATGGGATACAACTAGATCCAAGTCTATGCCCCTTATAAGGAAAAGACATCCTTTGTGACAGAGTGGGGCACCTATTGTTATTAGGTAATGCCTTTTGGTTTAAAGAATGTGGGGCAACTTATCAAAGAGTGGCCATTATTATATTCCATAACATGATGCATAAGGACGTCGAGGTATATGTGGATGACATGGTTATAAAGTCTGAAACTCTTGAAGGTCATTTCAAAGCTCTGGACCAATTCTTCACTATGCTTAGATAGTATAATCTCAAGTTGAACCTAGCTAAGTGCCTTTTCAGTGCCTTTTCAAGTGTATTTCTAGGGCACCTAGTCAGCCAAAAAGATATAGAGGTGGATCCAACTAAGTCAAGGCAATTATGGAAATGCCTCCCCCTAAAACTGAAAAGGACATTAAGGGTTTCCTAGGTCACTTACAGTATATTAGAAGTTTCATTGCACAACTGGCAGATACTTGTAGGCTAATTTTCAAACTATTAAGGAAAGGAGCCTCTCAGCAATGGAACGAAGAATGCCAAAAAGCCTTTGACAGAATCAAGGACTACCTTCTGAATCCACCAATATTGCAACATCTAAGGCCAAGTCAACCATTGTTACTCTATTATAAGTAACTTCAGAAGCTATAGATGCAATTCTTACTTAGAATGATCCAAATTCACATAAAGAGAATGCCATTTACTATTTGAGTAAACATATGCTGGCTCATGAGCTTAAGTATAACCAGATTGAGCAATTATGCCTAGCTTTAGTTTGGGTATGCCATAAGCTCCAACACTACCTATGCTCATATAAAACCCATACGCTAGCTGACAAAAGCCCCTTGAAATTCCTTATGGAGAGGTTGATTCTTGACAGCAAGATGGCATGATGGATGGTAATTCTTGTAGCATTTGACCTAAGGTATGTCCTAAGAAAAGCAGTTAAAGGAAGCATAACTTGTGGGAGATGAAATATTTGAGCCTGAGTTCTTAGACAAGGATATCTTGATCATAGACCCTGAAGTATGGAAGTTATTCTTCGATGGTGCTTCCAATAGTAAAGGCTATGGAGCTAGCATAGTTCTAGTTACCCCTAAGGGAGATCATTTGCCTATGGTGATCAAGCTGGTATTCAAGGTAAACAATAATGAAGCGGAATACTAGGCATGTATAACTGGCCTAGAGGTGGCTATTAATATGAGGATAGACTACTTGGAGGTCTATAACGATTCTAACCTCATTGTTTCTTAAGCCCTTGGTAAGTGAAAAATTAGAAAAGAACGTTTGGTTCCTTACCATCAACGCTTGAATGTCCTAGTAGAGAAATTTCATGAACTCTCCTTTCACTACTTGCCAAGGGCAAAGAATCAATTCGTCGATGCCCTAGCCACCCTTATTGATCGATATGAGCGATAATGAGATATATAGGCTTGTTGTCATTGAATTAAAATGGTGACCTGGATATTATACCATGTGCATGAATCTCCTATTGGCTGATACTAAGCCCTAGTTTTGGGACATCCTCAATTATATCTAGAATGGTAAGGATCAGAAAGGGGCCTCAAAAGCAGATTAGAGAACCCTAAGGCAGCTGTCTGCTGGTTTTATACCCAATGGTGATGTGTTATACAAGAAAGCTTGGGACAACATCCATCTGCGATGTGTGACCGAAGAAGAAGCCCAGTAAATTATGGAGTGGGTCCATGGCAGAGAGGAAGGCCTACATATGAATGGTGCAGGTTTAGCACATAAAATAGCAAATCTGGACTACTTTTGGCTAACCATGAATGAGAACTGTGCAAAGTATGTGCAAAAATGTCACTAATGTCAGATCTTTGCCAAGCTCTAACATCGGCCTCCGGTCCCTCTGAATATGATAACGATACTATGGCTTTTTGCTACTTGGGGCATAGATGTTGTTAGAAGGATATCTCCAAAGTCCTCTAGTGGATATGAGTACATTTTGGTGGCTGTGGACTACTTCACAAAGTGGATTGAGGTGGTGCCATAGCAGGTCTTAAATGCAAAAAAGGTGGCATACTTCATCCAAACCAATATCCTTTATTAGTTTAGAACCCCCTTCAAAATAATCACAGATAATGGCACTCACTTTCAAAAGGAG
Organism: Reutealis trisperma; assembly: GCA_947687605.1. Lineage (NCBI taxonomy): Eukaryota > Viridiplantae > Streptophyta > Magnoliopsida > Malpighiales > Euphorbiaceae > Reutealis > Reutealis trisperma. The sequence goes on along the minus strand of CANTUT010000327.1, from coordinate 13,793 downwards.
GTAATCCTCTTACTCTAGACAAAAAAGATTCAACATCAACGCTCCTCTCTCTATCGACCACAGACCAATGGTGCAGTTGAGGCCGCCAATAAGACCATTAAGACCATTATGCAGAAAGTTATTAAAAAGCATAGAGATAGGCATAGACAGCTGCTTGCTACTTTATGAGGATGTAGAACTACTATCCGTACTCTAACAGGGGCAACCCCATATGCCTTGGTCAATGGAATGGTGGCTGTCCTTCCCATCAAGATGTAAATTCAATTTGCACGGGTAATGAGAGAAAGCCAGTTGAGTGAAGCAGACTGGTTCAAAGGATATCATAAGCAATTAAATGCTATTGATGAAAAGAGAATGGATCCTTTGTACAAAGTCCAAGGTTGCCAACAGAGACTAGCCATACATTTTAACAAAAGGGTAAAAGATAGAGGTCTGAAGGAAGGCCATTTAATTCTGAAGGAGATTCGTGCACCAGTTCATGACCTACGAGGAAAGTTTAGACCAAATTGGGCCAGGCCATATGTACTCAAGAAGATTGTATCTGCGGAGGTGCCATTCTTGCAGACGTGGATGGAAATGAGTTCTCCAATCCCTGCAATTTGGATCAGCTTCAAAGATACTTTGTCTGAGGACTACATATGCATTTTTTCTCTATATTTTTCTACTCAGAGCAATGTAATTAGAATTATGTGAACCTGATTCTCCTTGAAAAATAACAAAAATAATGATGATAATTGTAAGGGATACGTAGGCAGCTTAGTGCGGTCTAAAGCATAATACACAAATTTTCTATTTGCATCACAATCTCATCTCCTCTGTGCCTAATACATCGATTGGTTCTTTTGCATGAATAAAAGCAAAAATAAATAAATGAATAAAAAATGAATGATAAAAAAAAGATAGAGAGAGAGAGAGAGAGAGAAGAGAAGAGAAAATGCTCGCTAAGTTGAAAGCTTGAAAGGACTGCTTAGGCAAAAATTAGAGCAAAAGTAAAAAGTTATCTTATATAATGATGATCAAATTTTACAAGAGCAAACAATCCATCATTACAAAAAGGACAGTCTCTATCTATACATACTGCTTATCCTGTGATTATATCAGCTTATAGGCATGTACAAAATAGGAACATGTAGCTAGTGCCATAACAATCACCAAAATAAATGGATGACTATCTCTACCTAATCAAGCCTCCTCCTCCTCCTCCTCCTGAGATAGACATCTCCCTTAGAGTCAAACCCTGCCATAATCTCCTTGGCCATCACATCCCTGATCCTAGTCTCCATGTCCTCTTCGTAACGTTAATAGTTGGAGTGCTCGTAGTACCAGAATTGCTCTTCGAGATCACTCCAGTCGGTGTATCCCGTGTCTCAGTAACTCCAGAGCTACTCCCTAAAGCCGTGTCTAAAACTCTCCTATGAGGGCCAGTACCTCCTGAGCCACTAGCTATAGCCCTCCCCTGTGTCAAAGTTGGAGTGCCCCTTTATACTCCAGCAACAATGATCCTCCTCTTTTCGCTCATTGCTGTGACCCTCCTTTGTGCAACCATAGTAGTGTCTCCCTCTTGTTTGACTACAGTCACAATCCTTTAAGTCACTACACCAAAGTCTGAGTCACTACAGCAATATGTAGTGTCAGTCCTCCTATAGAGCTGCTAGTCTCTCCCTTAGGTTAGGTCACCTCCTCCGTCCTGGCAGTAGTACTCTAATTTCTACTATCTCTAGCAGTTGCCTCTTTTGTCTCATCACTCTCTATCTCCCTGAGTAACACAGCTCGATGCTTTCTCTCAATTGGCCAGAAGGTCTCAATGAACCAACTGCAGTACCTTTCAATGGTACCAAACCCAACCTCCGACCTCACTGCATAGAAATTCCTCATCCACCCCCCTCTGATGGCTCTAACAATGGAAGCTATGATCCATACGGACTCTAAGAAAGGCACAACTGGGGGTACATCCTGAGTCTAACCTATCCGTCTTAAGACTCTTGTACCCTGGTAGAATGATGTCCATGCCAAACCAAGTAGGCAGACCACCTAGTGCCCATGGCTTATCATTATAAAGGATCTAATCCTGTACCACTGACAATGCCAAAGTATGTCCTCGGGGCAAGCTCTAAAAGCCATCCAATCCACTCCTAGACTGATCCTCGCCTTACCATGATGGGCCACATTTGATACTAAATAGCCATGCATAGACTTTTGGCTGGAGCAGCAACCACCCTCAAATGGGCCATCAACCATACTTGCAAAATAAACCAAAAATAAAATTTAGACATCCATAAAATATCCATCTCAGAAAGGATAAAAATCAACAAATTCCTTTTTCTCACTTGAAGGACAACTAGAGATACAGTTCATCTCTCCAAGCCCCGAACAAAGCAGTCGAGACTCAACAGTGTCTCTGCCAAGATGGCCCTAATAATAGAACGACTCTACTCCATTTGCAATTCCAAGCTTACCACTCTGGAATCTCCCATTTGATGGACTAGGAAACAGATATCAGGCCATCAAGCAGAAAATTATCCTAAGCCTCTGCCTTCCTACATCACCCTGGTCACCCGGATTATGAAACTCAATGATGGCAGTCAGATTCACTTGGCTTTCCACTACCATCTGACTGGTTGTGTCCTTTGGTAGAGATAAAAATTCCTGAAAGACTCTATAGTGCCCGACTCTAAATTTTGGCATCACTAGAGCTGCCTCTGGATCACTGCCAAGTATGGTGCAAAATTCCTCAAAAGTGGGATACAACTCCTCCATACCCACACCAAATCGAAAAACTCAGGCCGCTAGATCCCAAAACTTGAAGCACACTCTTAAGAAGTCCCCATCCACCTAGACCCCTCTTAAAACCACCATAGTCGTAATCCTACCTAAATTTATCTTATCCACTTTGCCGAGATTTCTTGTCCACATGTGCATAGAGTGACTAAAATATGACTCTATGAGAAAATAAAAGAAAAGAAAAATAAAAAAGAAAAGAAATGAAAAAGAAATTAAAAAAAAAGAGAAAGTTGAAAGGAAAAATAAAAGAAGAAATGAAAAAGAAATGAAAAAAGGAAAAGAAGAAATGATAAAAAGTGGCCACTGTTATATATATACGGAGCAAATAAGGAAATCAGCAGGAAAGTGGCCGCTATATGGCTGGGTGGCGCGGATTCGAGCAGATGTCATGCGGCTGCATTGACGATATGCAGCCACAGTGTGACACATGTGCAGATCTGTGGGGGCGTGGTCTCCTCGATTTTAGTGCCCATTTTACGGCCCTTTCCCCAATCTTCTCTTCTCCGCTGCATATTTTGGCAACTCAATTTTGAAATCAAAAGATGAGGAAATAAGCTATTTTTCTCCCTCTTTAGGATGAAAGACTCAGAATAAAGCATTTTTGGGATATCTTACAGCTATAAAGGAGCCGTAATTCAGCAATAGAAACATATCATTCATGTAGCTGTAAGGCATTCACATGATAAGAGCATATATAACATAATATGCATATATAAGCATACATTCATTATACATACATGCATCATAGCACATAGTCATCCTATAATATTTCCATCTCTCGAAAGAGTAAAAGGTACAGTCATCCAAAGAAACAAAAAGGAAATAAAAAAGAGGTCAACATCAGCATCAGAAAGTTGCGATCATTGGTCTCTCCTTTGTTGGCTCCGAGAAGCGGTCTCTTCATCTTGGTCCTGTGGCTTTGACAAATGAGTAGTGCAGGTAAGCATTCCAGAAAGGGCATTCTTCATCTTATAAGCAACCATATAAGTGCGATGAGTGTACTGCCGAGGTAGCTGCATACAAAGGGGCAGTGTTAAAGGCTTTGGATCCTTTTTGAGGCATAAGGAAACATAAATGACACTCTGCCTATGGATCCTTTTTGAAGGTAGAAGGGTAAGAAAGACATACCTCAATGTCATCAGGGATAGGTCGAATACCTAGACGAACATTATCGGGGAGGTGCTAGAGCCTCATAATACCCTCAAAGTCATAATAGAAAATTTCCTCTGGTACGCAATACTCTATATCCAAAAGTGAAAACCCAAGAGGGTGGCTTGGGCCACTGTGATCATGAATAGGGATGGGACCACTTGAAGAACCAGCAGAGGGAGCTTCAAAAATCACTGGCTGAGGACCCTCATAATAGTAGATGTGATAGGAGGACGCCCTTGTGGTGTAATATCCCACATTAAAAAGTGATTGCAAAAGGCTCGATAGTCCTAATCAAGATGCTAGAAGAGGCACCCCTCATCTCTAATAAAAGCCTCCAGGTTGGTCAGGATGCCCATCTCGTACCTCATATCCATAGGCGAATGACTCAGCACTTCTCATGACCCAAACAACTAAAAGTGTACTCTTTCACCCAGTTAGTATAAGCAAAAGTAGGGAGATCATAACAGGACTCTCCTACGTGAAAGGGTCTCTGCTAAACTTGTGAAGGGGGTAAGCAACATCTGCTCACCAAAAGGTCTCATGATCTGCCAATAACAACCAACAGATATAAGAGTTAGTAAGCATATCAGAGCAAGATAAAAGAAAGAAAAAAAGGTAAGATACATGTCACTCAATCAGTTGGTCAAAGAAAGCCCAAAGAATCAGGGCACTGTGATTATGAGCGATAGCCCAATTGACCTCTACCCATCTTCTCCCCACTGGAAAATTAAGTAGTCACAGCGAGGACGGCTCAGGAGCGGTGAATGGAATATACTCATAAGCCCAGATCTGTGGCACAAGATTGTTAGAACTTCCAGAGTGTGATTTGATTACAAAGAAGAAACATGCTCAAAAACATGTAGTATGTAGCTTCCAAAAGATGACAGTCTCACCAACAGATATAATGGTCTTGTGAGATAGGTCAATCATCTCCTGATACATGGCACTCAGAATAGTGCCACCCTAGTCAAACTCGCCCCACAGGTCCATGAGAGCCAAGCTCGAAAGGATGTTCGATCCACCTCTACTCTTATGTTATGTGCGAAGGTGCACCTAGTTATCACCAACAGACACAGCTGAGTAAGGGCCTCATTGAAAATCAGATCTCCTATGGCTCCCATTAACTTCAAGTTCTCATTTAAGACAAAATACTTGACTTTAGTACTAGCTCTAGGAGGATCAAAGCCAAGCAAGACCTTAGTCTCTACTGGAGAGTAAGCCTGCCTCCAATCACTGCACATGTCTAAAGGCCGATTCCCAAATCAGATCCCCAAGATCTTATATAAGTCAAGAGGAGTGTAAGTCAGCTCCCCACATGCAAAATGGAAGGTATTGGTGGTATCCCACTATCTTTTGGCTAATGCTTCTATCAAATTCATATTGACGTGGCTAGACATCCTCACCCCTAGGAAGTCGACAAAGCCGATAGGCTCTAGCAAACTTCTGGCAACACTTCCCTGGCGGATGGACCTAATCACTGTCTCCAGGTTACTCCTTCCACCCCTGTTCTTAATAGTCAAATTCTGCAATAAATCAGTACATGTGTATGCATGCAAAAAAAAATGATCTAAAGAATAGACAAAACTGAAAAGGAATATCGTGAGATATTAACCACCAGATGATCGATGTGAGAGGTGTGTCTCTCAGGATCATGTAAGAGAAGTGTAGGGTTGTTGTTCTTTTTCGGCACCTCGTACATGCTCCAACATGACCCATTTGAAGGAGCAGGGGGGACACGATAAGAGGAGGAAGATTCATGGAAAGACCTTGAAGCCATTGTCTTGGGAATGATGAATCTGACAAACATAATAAGAAGCAAACAACTAAGTATAATGATAATAATTTAAAAAAATATTATTGTTACTGTTATTATTACTATTACTTATTTAAAAAAAAAAGCTTGGCCTATTACTTATTAAAAAAAAAAGTTTAGCCTATTACTTATTGTTACTAAAAAAAAAAAAAAAAAAGGAGAAGCCTCACATTTGAAGTGAGCAAAGAGAGGAGTGAATGAGAGGTGTGAATTGAATGAGGTGTGTGAGTGTGGTATTTATTAAGTTTTGTGGCAAGTAAAGACGAAATAGTGCATAGTAAAAAGTGCCATATAATTATCTAGTTGCGTAAAAATAAATTTTAAGCCAGTTCCAGTTGAGAATCAAAATCTGAAAGTTTCTGCGTACTCCCGAGATTTTTATCTACCTGTAGACACCTCATTTGTTTATTTCCTAGTCAAAATGCAGTTTTTCATCAACAAAATGAAAAAATTATGAACCTTAAAATTCACCAATCTTCCAAAAATGGTCAAATCAAATTGCAAAATTCACCAAAGTTATCTCATTACAACTGGAATAATTTTTTGAACTCTAATCTACCGAAGTTTCGAGTTTACTCTCATAAAAACTGTCTAATTGATAGACAACTTTGATGAGAGGACAACTATGAACCTTTATTTCAGCAGCTCCAGAATTAATTTTGAACTCTTGAAAATCAATTGAAGTATTCTTGGCACAATCTGATGCCTTTCCTACCCTGACTGTACCTTTTGTACCATATAGCATTTTTTCAAAATCGACCGAAATTTCTCTCAAATTGACTGCTCAAATGTTTTAAAATCAATTTTGAGCCTATACTGACTAATAATTTTTTTGAGCTTTATAACTCCCAAAAATTAATTCAAAAGCCTAAAAAATGGACTAGAAAAATAAAAAAGAGAAGTGTGCTAGGCTAGGTTAGTTTTTGACGCGGCTCCACATCTGATGGCGCGGCGGCTGCGCCCCTCTTGCCATTTCTGCTAGGCCAAAATGCTTAAAATGCCCCTATTTCATTTTTTTTAGTATTTTTTAGCCCTATCATTTTTATCTTTTCACATTTTCATTTCCCAAATCACCTTCACCTCATTTTCCTATGAATAGTCCTTTCATTTTCTCATTTCATACACATTGAAGTTGATATTGATTGCTATCTATCAACTTTTGTTATTCTTCTCCCTCCAATCACTTTCTAATTAATTAATTAATCATTTTAATTAATTAATTCCCCACCGAAATTAAGTTAATTAATCATTTAATTAACTAAAATCATTTTTATCACTCACAAATTAATTAATCTTTTTAATCAATTAATTACCTTTTTTTATTATTAAATAAAAAAAATCCCATTTTTTACTCATCCACTATTTTTTTATTAATTAATTAATCATTTTAATTAATTAATTCACTCACCAAACATTTTTATCCAATTGCCCGTTATGATAAAATGGAACTTTAGTCTGGCAAAATACTTTTTCTATCTCATCCATCAAAATCTAAATTTTTTTTATAAACTCTATCACCAAACCAAAAATTATTTTTTTTCAATCTATAAACCCCTCCACTTAATAGTGGAATGAACTGCATGAGTTTTGATACCTATTCAATAAGGTACATAGACACGTTTGGAATTTAAATCCAAACTTCAAATCCAATTTTTCAATTTAAGCTTATTTTTCATTTTTCTCAAATGTAATTATTTTTTTTAATATTTGTAAGGGAACTTGTGGTCTTCCTAGAATCCCATAAGGGCTAGAGAAGGCATCCCAATTTTTTTTGTTATTAATGTAATTATTTGGATTTAATGAGTGATTATGTAGTTTCCCTAAAGGATTAGAGGGAACACTCTTCTTAATTTACAAATGTTTATTTCAATTGCTTCAACAATTTACATGCACCATGCATTCATATTATGTCATATTCATGCATTTTATTATTAATAAATGTCATCCATGAAATCCTTTTTTAAAGTCAAATTAAACTTAAGAGCCAAATCTTGATTATTTAAAACAAAAAACCTAGTCCCTGAGTTCAACCTGGTTTGAGGCTAGTGATTTTATCCATGGGCAAATTATAGTAAAAATTAATAAATTGGAGTCAACTTATGTTTTTTCCTTAATATTTTTCCAACTAAATAAAATTAAGGTGGCGACTCTTAAAATTATTTTCAAAAATCAATCAATCCAAACTTGAGGGTTCCATCGTGAGACTAAACCTGAATGAGCATCTTGATTCTCTCTAGCAGACCAGGCCAGTGCTTGAGCGAGGCCTCACACCCCTTCATGCAATTGCATAAAAATTCTAATTTTTAGGTTTTAAGGTTCACTGATGAGCCGAAACACACACTAACAAACTGCAAGTGCACAGGTCATTATCAAGTAATAAAGTAGTGAGCATGAATATCATTTCCACGAGGATAGTTTATAAGTACTAGTGCAAACTTAACATTAAGGAGTTAAAGCCCAAATAGGGACATCATTAACATCAAGGAGTTAAAGCCTAAATAGTCTTGTAGATCTATCTCTAGCATCCCAATCAATTCTCTATTTCCATGGGTGATCTATCCATATTAGGGTGTCTCTATTCGTCCAATATAGAAAAAATATCCAGTTAACAAGCTAGCAATTGCTAATTAGAATAATAAGATTTATCATGAAAATAAAATAACCAAAGATGAATTGATTAAAGTTTAAATCCTTTAATCTATACAATCAAAACTAGGGTTCATTACAAATAGTATTAGTTCATACTAAAATTGAAGAACAAAGATGCAGAAAATAAAAGAGGGAGAAATCTCAAACAAATCTTACCTCTTCAATCTTCCACATCCACTTGGATTTTAGTCTTTGATTCGATTAAATCCTCAATATCTCTAGCCTTCAAGCCTCTTCTATGACTGTAAGGCCTAGCCAACCCTTAGATCTCCATTTTTTTTGCTCTGTGGTGGCTTCCCTTATTTTTGCATGAAATTCCTTTATATAGTTGTTGATTCCTTTACACATAGCCAAAGCCACAGTTGTGGCTCAGCCCGTGAGCACGGTGTTAATTTCATTTAGGGTATGGCACGGGTATGGGTCAGGCCATGGCTTACCCTGTGGTAGGCCACTGGAAGTCTTTAATTTTATTTCTTAAGTCAAGGCCAGCCTTGTGGGCATGGCTCACCCCATGGTAGGCTATAGTCCCTAATTCTTTAGGCCACGCCCAACCCCACGAGTGTGGGACAGGAATGATCTTCAATACATTGCCCATTTTCTTCCGTTTTCACTCCTTGGCTTTGTAGTTTCTTGATAAATTGATCCATGGCTCTTAAAAATACAAAAGAACTCTGGAAAGTCACTTAACAAATAAATCAAACTCAATTTAAGGATAAAAAAAATTAAGAAGAAGGGGTAAAATGTAGTTAATTAAACACTTATCATTCACCTTTGGTGGATGTACGAAGAAAGAGTTATGTTTATAGTTGAAAATCAGTTTCTTCTTCAAATAAAACACCTAGCCAAATGAAACATCAATAAAAATAGTAAATATACAGCCCCATATGGATTTCTCATGGTTAATTTTATAAAAATCAAATAGTAGATTGAAAGAAACAAAAAACTTATGAAAACAATCACAAAATCATAAGGTTTGAAGGCACCTTGTAAATTTCAATTGAGAGAATATTTTTTAGAGAATTTTTCTATAAAATCTAATGAATAATAGAATGGTGGCTGCTACTACAGCAAGGGGCCAAATTTTAGGTTTATATTAGGTTTTGGGCAAAATTACAAGTTTGCCATTAATGAGCTAGGTTAAGAGTGTTTTGGTATGTTAGGCCTTTTAATTTTATTTATGGGCTGTTTATAGATAATTAAAAATAAAATATTTTTCTCATTATTTTCATTAAAATCCACCAAAAATATTTATTTAAAAATATTTTAAAAATACTCATAAAAATTATTTTATGCTTAAAAATCGCTTTATGCATGAAAATTCACTTTATGTGCAATAAATTAATTTATAATTGTGTACTTCACATAATCACTTATTTCACAATAATAATTCATATATGCATATTAGAACTATTCTAACATGTTACATACTCATCAATCATATAACACATGAATTTTTATAAAAGCACACATTTTGTTATAATAGTTCTAAATTCAAGAAAGTTGTCACGAAACTCCTAGGATGAGTGTGGATTGTTACAAAAAGTAATAGCCCTTCCTAGTAAAAATGAAAAGTGATGATCTTATTTGGTAGGATCAAAAAGATGACCATCATATTTGGTAGGAATGGTAAAGATAACTTTCCTATGTAGTAGGAACAGTAAAAGTAGTGGTCTTCTCTGGTAGGAATGAAAATTGAGATCCTGTCTAGTAGGATAAGAAAGATGACCATCTAGTTTGGTAGGAATGGTAAAGACAACTGTCCTATCTGGTAGGAATAGCAAAGTATTGATCTTATCTGGTAGGAATGAAGAGTGATGATCCTGTCTAGTAGGATTAAAAATATAACCATCTTGTTAAGTAGGAATGGTAAAGATAGCTGTCTTATCTGGTAGGAACAATAAAAGTAGTGGTCCTTTATGGTAGGAATGAAAGTGATAATCCTGTCTAGTAAGATAAAAAAAATAACTATCTTGTCTAGTAGGAATGGCAAAGATACCTATCATGTCTGGTAGGAACAATAAAAGTAGCAGTCCTTTATAGTAGCAATGAAAAGTGATGATCATCTATAGTAGGATCAAAAGAAAAGTTGACCATCTTGTCTGGTAAGAATGGTAAATATAACTATCCTATCTAGTAGGAATAGTAAAGTATTGATCCTATCTGGTAGGAGTAAAAAGTGATAATCCTATCTGGTAGGATAAAAAAGATGACCATCCTATTTGGTAGGAATGGTAAAGATAACTATCCTGTCTAGTAGGAATAATAAAGTATTGACCTTATTTGGTAGGAATGAAAAGTGATGATACTATCTGGTAGGATAAAAAAGATGACCATCCTATATGGTAAGAATGGTTAAGATAATTGTCATGTCTGGTAGGAACAGTAAAAATAATGGTCCTTTATGGTAGGAATAAAAAGTGATGATCATGATTGGTAGGATAAAAAAGATGACCATCCTATCTAGTAAGAATGGTAAAGATAATTGTCTTGTCTAATAGGAATAATAAAAGTAATGGTCCTTTCTGGTAGGAATAAAAAGATGACCATCCTGTCTGGTAGGATTAAAAAGATGAACATCCTATCTGGTAGGAATGGTGAGGATAACTATCTTATCTGATAGGAATTGTAAAAGTAGTAGTCCTTTCTGGTAGGAATGGAAAGTGATGATCCTATCTAGTAGGATAAAAAGGATGTCCATCATGTTTGGTAGTAATGGTAAAGATATATGTCCTATTCGGTAGAAATAGTAAAAGTAATAGTCCTTTCTAGTGGGAATAGTAAAAATAATGATCCTAATATTAAGATTGATTTTTGAAAAATGATTGATTCAGATTGATCGAGTTGATGATTCGTCTTACTTTGAGAGTTTGATAATCCATCTTAATTCACCTGTTTAATGAAAAAATGATGGATAATTATGTAATGATCTGATACCTTGAACTTGTGAAGGGTCAGCTTGATATAAAAGTGTTGATCTTTGCAAGAAAGATGCCCCCATTTCAGAAAGGTGAATATTTAGAAGGGAGGTGCACTAACTTTAGAATGATAAAGGAAAGTGGTTTGGTCATTTGGTTTTTGGTTGATTGGCTAGCTTAGAGTTGAAATGGGCATATCAAGTATAAGGATGGTTAGTCAATGGCTATTTGCTTGGCCCAGGAAGAAGTTATTCTAGGAGGTCAAGTAGGGTGTGGTCTTGGAAAAGAATTGGCTATTCAGTTTAAAAGACTTAGATAGGTTTGAATTTTTGGAGAAGATTTGGTTTGAGGCTGGATTGGAAAGCCTAATTAGGAGGGTCAAGTCTTTGGAGATGATTATGTTGGAAGGTTTGGGGAATGTCAGTTTACGGGGCTTGTCCTCAGAGAAGTTCATGTGAAAGGCTTAGTTAGGTCTGGCACTTCGGCTCGGTCAGGTTATGACCTTTGAGGAGTTCATTTGGAAGGCTTAGTCAATTTTTGCCTATGGCTCGATCAGGTTATGGCCTTTGGGGAGTTCATTTGGAAGGCTTGGTTAGATTTTTCCTTAGGACATACTAGACTTTGTAGGAAGTCAAATTAGAAGGCTAAGTTTAGCTTAGAGGAAAGGTTAGGTAAGGAAACCAGCTCAGGAAGGCTTGGTTAGATTTGGCCTTAGAGGAGATGAAAGGCTTCATGGTGAAGAACTTTAAGAGTGGGCTTTATGGTGAGGCTTTTGGTTTAGGCATTAGGGTGAAGGCATGAAGGTTTTTTTAAAAGGCTTTTAGGCTTTAAGGATAGTTTGCCAGCTTGGACCTCTTTTGAAAGATAGTTGCTTTATCTCAGGTATGGTGCTATAAGTTTTGATCATAAAGACACTATAGGATTATGGATACAGGTTTTCCCTTTAACATGGTTGCATCAGTCTAAGAGGATTAACCTAAGAATGGTTTATAGGCCTTAAGAAACTTTGATCTCAGGGATCATTTATTTTTTTAGGAGGCTTGACCTTTCAAGGATAATGATATGTTTGTTAAAGCGGCATGGGATGGGCTTTGACCAGTCTGAGCCCTCCTCAATCTTTATGAGACATTGTAACAACCCACTTATCAAGCTGCAGCGGTCCTAGAGTATAGGGAGACATAAAGTCACCTAAACCCGTAGAGCACCGTTTAACTTATAATCCTTTACCATTTACCATGTTGAACTTTATCCATAGATCGGAACCTGATTACCCTTCCTTATTGCTTATTGCTAGTTTATCATTTTACATATTACCAAAATACTTTCTTACTAATACCATTTATGTACTCAACATATAAAATTTCTTTAGTTGTATTTCATGTCATTATCCAAAGGTTCATAACCTAACACACTATTATAATAGTAATTACAATACAATTTATAACACATATAAACCTAATGACATATTAGTGCTAAACATTCTCACAACACTTAAAATTAGCAAAGCAACTTCCAAGCGGAAAAATATGGCTTGGAATTTACCGTACTAACTCGTCAATCCTACCTGAAAAATTTAAACAACTAAGGAATGAGATAAAACTCAGTGAGTATATATATATATATATATATATATATATATATATATATATATATATATATATATATATATATATATATATATATATATATATGTATTTATACAAATATATGTATGTATATAAACATATATATGTTTGTATATATACATATATATGTATGTATATATACATATATATATATATATACATATATAGTTATATATGTATATATACATACATAAATATCTATATATGTATATATATATAAATATGTATATATGCATATATCTATATGTATCTACATATATATATATATATATATATATATATATATATATATATATATATATATATGTAGATATATATATATATATATATATATATATATATATATATATATATATATATATATATATATATATATATATATATATATATATATATATATGTAGATACATATAGATATATGCATATATACATATTTATATATATATACATATATAGATATTTATGTATGTATGTATGTATGTATGTATGTATGTATGTATGTATGTATGTATGTATGTATGTATCAATATATGTATGCATGTATGTATATATATACATACATACATACATACATACGTACGTACGTGTATATATAAAGATATATATATATATATATATATATATATATATATATATATATATATATATATATACGTATGTATGTATGTATGTATGTATGTATATATACATACATACATACATCCATACATACATACATATATATATGTATATTTGTATAGATACATATACATATGTATGTATAGATGCATATATATATATATGTATCTATACATATATATGTATATAGATACATATATATATGCATCTATACATACATATATATATATAAATATAAAT